>OX638301.1:282200-454076 GCA_951812265.1 Taphrorychus bicolor | reverse complement strand
CCAAATTTGAAACTAATTGAAATAGTGGAAAAGTGAAAAATGCTGAATATTTAGTATGAATCAGCGAGACACACACAACTTCTTATTCAATGTACCAATCGTTTAATTTGCCTCCGGAATCTCCTTTCCGATATACAATTATCCGGATGATATACGGGATCCACCAATTGGTTTCCGGCTACTCTTATACACACAATTTTTTTATTGTTGTATGAGTTCGGCCAATTAGCATCCAGCCACAAAAATATACAACTTTAACACACATATGTGTGTTGGCTTTATTGGCCTCCAATCATCCCCTCCCCCCAAGCCTTTATATACACTTGTTTTGTTGATATAGGATGTCGATTAATTGACCTCCACCAGCGTTTTTGCGGTGTTGTCGCATTTCTGAGGCACGTTGACCTACTCACACTGGAGGCAGAGCTGCGTGGGCCACCTGGCGATTATATAAACGTATGAGATCGCCACGCCACGTGGTGGAATTTTCGTGAACTCGATTGTGTAACTGTACATGTATATTGTCAAAATGGCCTCCGGACGAAAATTGGCAGAGAGGCTTATAGAGGTCACTTGGACTATTTGCCAAAATATTAAGGGCGATTCGAATTCGCCTCCGGATTTTCCAATTCGGCTCCGTTTTTGAGGCGTGTGCGAATATTGAACTATGCGAATTGGAGGTGTATATGTCAAAATGCATATATATATATATATATTAACCATCCTTACCAAGCCCACAATGATACATTCGTTCAGCGATACGAAGCCCGATTTCGGGCTTCGTAATTCCAACGTGTATAAAAGTTTGCTAAGGCACAGATCACAAAGCTTTAAAGTGTCGCTAGGTACCCACTATTGACCTGCATCAGTAGGTCTAGGTTTGGATCTCCTAAAGCCCTGGGGGTGGGACATAATGACCGTTTTACAAATTTTTCTGGGCTTCGTAGAGTTAGCAAAGTTGTAACATTGTGAAATTTATGCACTTACCTTATTTGGGGTAATTATGGTTTTCGCCCATTAGGTCAGAGTTTTATTGTGTACCTAGTTCAGTAATTTCCAATATCACCTTGGTTATCTGCCCTTTTTGACTGAGAATGTATTGCCTTCTATTACGTTCTGTTTCATGATGCCTGAGTTTACCTTTCTGGGTTGAGAAGAGTGTGGACAGCCCGGCATTAGCTCACATTGTTTTATAAGTGGAAGGTGTCGCCTGTTAGCTGGAATTTCAAGCTGAGTTTTCCCGTTTGGGGACCCCTTCATGATGGTACATACCACTATTTTTATTGTTTTCCTGGGCTTGGAGGATCTGAGGATTGTGGTGAAATTGCCATTGCCAATCGGCCAGGAGTGTGTGTTTCCATCGTTATTGTAGGTTTTCTGTAAATTTTGATTGGGGGTTCGTTTCCTTATGTTTATGTTACGATGTTTGGAAGTGGGGTTAAGTAATAAAATCCATCACTCATTAGTGACAATTGCGGAGTTCGGTACTTACATCCGAGTGCCCCGTACAGAGACCATCTTCCCACATCTTAGCGAGCTAGAGCGAGAGAGACTCATATTCCGAGCGATATCGGCGAAGCTCCCGACAGCGTTCCCTTCGATGGATGACGCCGTCTGTCATCGTCCAATTCTCCCATACCGTATTCTGACGTCACCAGAGTACTAAAAGGTACTTATTGTCAGTTTTGATTTCGTGGAGATTGATGTTACTTTCCTTGAGGTTGGACTAATTGGCCATTACTAATGGGATACTTCTTCCTGTTTTGCTGTTCCGCATTTCTTTTGTCTCCTTTTTTTTTACTATTTTCAGCTGTTTGTTTTCGGCTACTCTTCGTGACGTCATATTTGTCTGTGGCATTTTGGGCATCATTGCGGAAGGGTTATGAAGGTCACTCGTGGGTATAAAAGGGCAGGACATTGACTTTTGGTCGTTTTGATTCTGACTTCTGGTGCGTGAGCCAGAATCCCGTCGTGCTGGCCGTGATTTGCAAATGTCCTCGTGGTCTACTTTGAGTGATTTTCATCTCAATACTCTTTGGAGGATCAAGACCAGGGCATATTCCAAATGGTAGTTGCTTTTTGAAGTTTTTCCGGATCCTCGTGGAGAGGATTATTGTCGATTTACGCCGCTCTACCTTTACCTCTTGGAGGGATAAAAAGCAAGCCACGCCGCCAACGTCATCACCTTGCCCCGTTTGTCAACCTTGCAGGTATGTGTAGCTCCATTTAATGGAATATTCTGTAGTTTTCCGTGCTAATTCACGTGTTTCTATAGGGTTTTTTTGTGACGGGCTTCCGCTACGTCCACGTTTTTTTTTGACGGGCTTCTGCTACGTCCACGTTTTTTTGTATTAACGGGCTTCTACGTCTGACGTTCTTCCGCCGTCCACGTGCCTTGTCGGCGCATTTTTGGAACATCCACGCCGTTCCTGGAGGCCTGCTCCTCATCAGAGACCTTCGGATAGCTGCTCTTCAGGACCACCCTGATCCGCGATAAGGGGATAGTTTAGAGTAAGAGCTTTCCAATTTGTTGTGTTGTAAATGGGCGACGATAGTGGCTGAGCGTTGAACCGACTAACGTAACTTTTTTTATCTTATCAATTTGAATTATTAACTTTACTTTTTGCCGACACCATAACAATTTAAAGTAGTACTTTTTTTTAATAATAAACTTGGGGGGGATTTGTAACATTGTGAAATTTATGCACTTACCTTATTTGGGGTAATTATGGTTTTCGCCCATTAGGTCAGAGTTTTATTGTGTACCTAGTTCAGTAATTTCCAATATCACCTTGGTTATCTGCCCTTTTTGACTGAGAATGTATTGCCTTCTATTACGTTCTGTTTCATGATGCCTGAGTTTACCTTTCTGGGTTGAGAAGAGTGTGGACAGCCCGGCATTAGCTCACATTGTTTTATAAGTGGAAGGTGTCGCCTGTTAGCTGGAATTTCAAGCTGAGTTTTCCCGTTTGGGGACCCCTTCATGATGGTACATACCACTATTTTTATTGTTTTCCTGGGCTTGGAGGATCTGAGGATTGTGGTGAAATTGCCATTGCCAATCGGCCAGGAGTGTGTGTTTCCATCGTTATTGTAGGTTTTCTGTAAATTTTGATTGGGGGTTCGTTTCCTTATGTTTATGTTACGATGTTTGGAAGTGGGGTTAAGTAATAAAATCCATCACTCATTAGTGACAATTGCGGAGTTCGGTACTTACATCCGAGTGCCCCGTACAGAGACCATCTTCCCACATCTTAGCGAGCTAGAGCGAGAGAGACTCATATTCCGAGCGATATCGGCGAAGCTCCCGACAGCGTTCCCTTCGATGGATGACGCCGTCTGTCATCGTCCAATTCTCCCATACCGTATTCTGACGTCACCAGAGTACTAAAAGGTACTTATTGTCAGTTTTGATTTCGTGGAGATTGATGTTACTTTCCTTGAGGTTGGACTAATTGGCCATTACTAATGGGATACTTCTTCCTGTTTTGCTGTTCCGCATTTCTTTTGTCTCCTTTTTTTTACTATTTTCAGCTGTTTGTTTTCGGCTACTCTTCGTGACGTCATATTTGTCTGTGGCATTTTGGGCATCATTGCGGAAGGGTTATGAAGGTCACTCGTGGGTATAAAAGGGCAGGACATTGACTTTTGGTCGTTTTGATTCTGACTTCTGGTGCGTGAGCCAGAATCCCGTCGTGCTGGCCGTGATTTGCAAATGTCCTCGTGGTCTACTTTGAGTGATTTTCATCTCAATACTCTTTGGAGGATCAAGACCAGGGCAAATTCCAAATGGTAGTTGCTTTTTGAAGTTTTTCCGGATCCTCGTGGAGAGGATTATTGTCGATTTACGCCGCTCTACCTTTACCTCTTGGAGGGATAAAAAGCAAGCCACGCCGCCAACGTCATCACCTTGCCCCGTTTGTCAACCTTGCAGGTATGTGTAGCTCCATTTAATGGAATATTCTGTAGTTTTCCGTGCTAATTCACGTGTTTCTATAGGGGTTTTTTGTGACGGGCTTCCGCTACGTCCACGTTTTTTTTTTTGACGGGCTTCTGCTACGTCCACGTTTTTTTGTATTAACGGGCTTCTACGTCTGACGTTCTTCCGCCGTCCACGTGCCTTGTCGGCGCATTTTTGGAACATCCACGCCGTTCCTGGAGGCCTGCTCCTCATCAGAGACCTTCGGATAGCTGCTTTTCAGGACCACCCTGATCCGCGATAAGGGGATAGTTTAGAGTGAGAGCTTTCCAATTTGTTGTGTTGTAAATGGGCGACGATAGTGGCTGAGCGTTGAACCGACTAACGTAACTTTTTTTATCTTATCAATTTGAATTATTAACTTTACTTTTTGCCGACACCATAACAATTTAAAGTAGTACTTTTTTTTAATAGTATTGAGGCCCCAAGTAAGCGATTCTTGCTATTTTTTGATCAATTTTTATGACAATTTACTGAGTAGTAAGTTCTCTCAGATCTTCAATTTGTTTGTGCTTCACACACACTTTAATTTATTTATAAATAATTAACTTTTGCTAGGTATTGGACAGCACTACGTCTGTACAGTTACGAATCTTTTATGTACCACACCCTTTGTCTTGTACCGTATTGTGTTGTGTAATTTTGAGGACAGATATTGAGGGCTCGTGATTCCTCACTTTAGTATTTATCGTATTAAGTAAATTTCAATTTTCAGGTATTTAAAGTTAGATTTGATCAGGTATTCAATAATCACTCTAACATTACAGCGTTAGTCATTAGTTGGTAAGCTACGGAAGCTACCCTGTGTAAGTTTATGGCCATAAACCCTGAGCTCCGTCCCTAATTAGTTGATTATTGAGAGCCGTATTGATTTGTAATAATTCATATTCATTATTACATAAAGTTCCTTCACCATATATTCGAGAATATTGCAATTACCTTAAATTTTGTGTTTAATTGCTTTATAGCATTTCAAATTTTATTTGAATTGCCTTTCCTTAATTTGTTAACCAAGCTATCAATAGAAACAGTGTTATTTGTCCTCAAACAATTTTGCTTTAATTTCATGCGGATTTTGACTGGTGCAGATAATTGAGATTTATAGTTTCTTATTTGCATTTTTTTATTAAAAGTAAATTTAAATCAGAGTAGTTAGGAAAGTGGTAGTGAAAGAGGGATATATTTCGTGATTGGTATATTCCTGTATGGCATAACATCCTTCTCAGGACCTGGCGTCTTCCGGAAATCACGTGGCGCCTATCGGGATATAAAATAATACAACTAATATCGTATTGAACCTACCCCATCTTCACTGTTGCTGGCGGCCCGCTAGTGCCCCTGCTCGATTACTTACTATTCACCTCCTTTCGCTCTTTCTGAAATAAGGTATTATGTAACGATTTTCTTCTAGTAAGTTCCAGAGATTCCAATTAACAAACAAGAACTAATCAGTGCTTAGTATTCCCAATAACTCTTGATATTAAAGTAATATTATAAAATAAAAGCGTCACAAAGTCTACCCAGTTATACACTCTTAGTTCAGATGTTTTGACGAAAGAGGGCTACGAACGGGAACACATAGAAACTCTACGGTGTTTAGGAAGCCCTTCATTTAGGACCATGTAATATCACATCAAGTACTACTCAGGGATTTTTAAATTGGTAGGTATAAAAACGGCAACGTTGTTCAGAGAGGCACGTTTAGTTTTCAATGCATTATTCTGTTAATACTGTATTTAAAGCAGTTGTTGGAATGCACGTTTGAGACTGTCCCTGTATCAGCCATTTACTTTGATATTCGCTATAAATTAGTACTCTATTTTGAGAAAACCAAATTTAATTGTGTTGTTACCCTTAGCCATTAGGCAGAATAGGTGTTTATCTTAAGGCACCAAACACAAGCTTACTGCTTAGTATGGGTATAATTAAATAGAAATTAGATTATATATTGAAACGAATCCACCAAGGAAGGAAAAAAATGTATATTACTGATAGTTTTTATTATTAAATGATTTTCGTAACTGATAACAAATAGAAAATTCTTCTATTTCTTTGATAAATAAATGTTTCGTCAACTTTAAGCCTGCTTCTAATAAAAAAAAAAACAAATTAAAGTGTAAAAGAGGCATTGCATGTTTAGGTTTTGAAAAGAGATACTTTTTTATAGCTACGGCTTCTTTTCCTGTCATTGTATTTTTAGGTTCCGCAAATAAAATTATTCTTTTGGCCTATTGCTTTTAAACCCTGTCTTGTATTGTAAAAGTTTGTCTTTTTATATCAAAGCATTTTTTTTCGTCGTCGTTTTGTAGACTTTATGACATTAGCGGCCATATAATAGTCACTTTTCATCCCAGTAAAATGAAACAACTGTTGTCAGAAATTAGAAGTAGTAAGCCGATGGAAAAATAAAACCTTGTTTTTTATCTTTATCTTTATTCTTTTTAGTATCTTTTGTAATTGCAAATTATTCTATCCCTAACACTTACTTGGTTTAGGCATGTCCCAAGAATTTTAACTGTTAAGAACGAAATAAACAGGTACAACAGTGAGAGCGCTAACATCCCTACCCTCTATACAATACAATAATAATATACATAGAATTTATTTTCTGATAAACCAACAACTTTTTTTAGAAACATCCAATGACATGTCGCTACTCAAGTCAGTGGTATTGCTAAGAACTTATGTTTATTAAAAAATAAAAGCACTCATTATTTCTTGAAACCCATAAAACTTTATTAATTTATTTCAAGCGGCTTACAAGAAATAATAAATGTTTATCGTTTATTATTACTTAAGAAGACAACAGAGAATTATCGGAAGGCAAATCTAGCCCTGACATCAATAAATCCGTCCTTATAATGACATTTTTGCTTGCAAATTCATCTTTTGATAAGGCAAGCCACTAATAAAGAAATATGGAAACCGTATTTTGACATGTGCGCCATGCATATTTCATAGCCTTTCACAGCCGTTAATGCTGTGCCTTCCCTTATTTGTGTACATTTAACGCTTTATACTAAATTGTCCTTACATTAATGCATAAAAATATCATTAAAATTGTCATCTTTTAGGTTAAAAATAACGACCTATTAGTGGAGTGCGTTAACAAAAGTCAAATTCACATGAGAAAATGTCAAAATAAGGACGGATCTATTACGGTTATCTACATATCGTTTTATTCTACCTCCGGCCATTAAACTAAATATTCCCGTAAAAACTGATTTGCGGTCATCTATTTTTGTTCGTTAATAAAGCCCTTTAAACGGCATGCTTAAGGCCATAAATATTTCCTGGTTTGTCACATCTGTTTCACATTACTGAGATGCTTCTTTTAAAACGTTTCGTCGACACGTCGAGTCATTTTGGCCTGTGCTTCGGGGTTTGCTTACAGGTAGAAAATTGGAATCCATTTCTTGTGTATAGCTTTGGTCAAGTTTTGGCTCTTGGCTAAATTGCCAATGAATGATTTTCTTACTTGCAAAATTTGTAAAAAATATTTAAATCGTGTTCACATTTGTGAAAATAAAAATACAATTAATAATTGGTAACACATCTTCATATGGATATTTTGATATAAATGTGTGAGTGACACACACTAAAAATGAAATTTTTTCCTTGTCACATCTTTGCAATGTTCAGTCTTTTGGAAGAGTAGTAGTATCCGTCCACTAGAAACAAGCCGCCAATTTGTCGCTTAATGATATCTAAACCTATTGTCCAATTTTTTGAGAGTATTTCAGCTTAGTTACAAGGCCATTCTTGGAGAATCGCACAGTATTATTACATGTTAAGTAAAATTCATTGGCAGTATGTTCAAGTTAAAACAAAAGTGAGTGTTTTTTTAATAAATTCCTGAGCGTCCTTCTTGTGTATCGCTGTAATCATGTACTCCTAACATTTTGTTTTTTTTTGACTGATGATTGCTTGGTGTGGATGAATGAAACACTTTTTACAGGGTTTCTACAGGATGTAGAAAGGTTGTGTAATGTCGACGTTTGCAAACTAAGTTAGTGCCGTCTTCAGGACAATACAACACAAGCTACCTCCCGTGTGTCAGAGTCAACCGACATGCGAGATGTTCTCATTTTTTATTATGATGTTTATACAACGTTTCTACACACTGTAGTCTCATTGATCCACACGAAGCAATCATCAGTCAAATATTTTGGTTTTTATTTCACTTTTATGCCTCTTATAATAAAAACATTATAAATTCGGAACAAAATTAGCTCACTATTCTGTAAAAAAAATACAGTTGTAGAAGTTATTCCTAATAAAATATCCAGCATGCCCCGATTTCTAAATGCAGTACTTAATTAGATTAGAGGAGTACTTTCTCGATATGAGGCTTCCAATAGAACCACGAATTTGTGTAGGTTCCAAACATTACTTACTCGATAAGCAGTTTCCTGTTTGCACGCGTTTTCAACACAAAAAAGTAATGTATGTATATGTAATAAATAAGGAAAACATGTAGCTCAAATGTTATTTAATGTTTGATGTTTTAATACCAGAATACAACAGAGCGCTGTAAAATTTGGGAAAAGAACACTGCGTTTTTGTTTGTGTCGCGCAGTGTATACTGACACTGAATGTTTATTTCAAATCGCAGTTTCAAATTGCAGTTCTCAAATAATTACTAAGATAATTCCCAAAAAGTTACTAAAATCGGTCAATAGATTTAGATTTTATTCAGCAAACAAAATAAAGGACAATTTTTAGTAAATGGATAATTTTGTTCAGCAGTTTATTTATGATCTGAAAGCGAGAATCTGCATGGCTCATTTTTCCTAGGGTTATGTCCCGTTTTACCTTACCCACACTTTTTTGTAGCTCGTCACTGATCGTTTGTTCCGAAAAGTCTGAATGCCATATTCAATTTGTAAACTTTTTGACTCTTGAATTTTTTCTTATCTCTCACCGTTTTCGGAATTTGCAAAAGTATCTAAAGATGCACTTAATTTTTGCATAACAAGTGAATTTTATTCATGCGCAACTAAAAATCTATATAGGGACACAGGAAGCATAAAAGGAAGATTTAGATGCATTCAGAGATACCCCATGTTCATTTAAAACTTCATCTGTCATCATTTTCTGTCAAAATTTCAGAGCCTGCTGGATAAAGTTTTCAATGAACTCTCTGTACTTTTGCAAATAACTTTAAAACTATGGGAGATAGGAGAAAAATGCAACTGCAAAAATGTTGCAAAATTGAATAGAGAATTCAAGCTTTTAGGAAGAAACGATCAGTTGTGCGCTACAAAAAAGTTTTGTGTGATAAAAGGAGGCCCGTACCCAGAAACCATACAACTCTCTAGATTTTTGCTGTCAGTTAGTGTATTTAACGATGTAGATCATAATTCCGAGTCAAAAAAATATCACAAACTCAGACTCAGTTATAAAGAAAAAACTAAAAAACCAGCTTTATAGCACCTTGTATCTCGGAAACAAAGTGTTTTATATGCTTTAATAAACTATGTCGGAATTTCTGGAAAAGTATAAAATAAAATGTTGCACGTCATTCGTCCGGTAATGCTTTACAGTACTTGTTTCGAAATTCCAGACTCGGCTATCGCCTGGTCCGGAAACAAGGTGCTTCTACTGTAAGTCACTTACGTCTAAGTCCGCTTAATACATTTTTACAGTAGGAGAAAGATGTAGCCGAGTCTGGAGTTTCGAAACGTCTCATTGTTACTGATTTCGGTACCCAGCACTGTAAAAATCTATTTACAGGATTAAAAGCAGGTACGTAAAAGTGTTAAGTTAAAGGTTTACGAGGTGGTATGAAATAAAAATGTATTTACCGGACTTACAACGTAGATAACTTTTTCTACAAACGTCAATTAATGACGCATTTTACGCTTTCATTTGACAAACGAAAACCTACCCTTTTTTGAGGATCAGAATGTGAGTTTACTTTTCCGCGCGTTGCCCAGGACAGCAAGCGAAAAAGATTTTTTTCGCTTGCTGTCAATAGCAACTACCACCACTCAACCAATTATTAAAAACGTCATTGTCACTTTGATTTAAATTTTCAGATTGTGTTTTCAGTTATGTTCAGTTGTGATTCACATTATTTGAAATTGATCGTTTGCAGAAAAAACGTTGTATGCATTACGAGCAAAATGTAACTTTTTTTCTCTCGAGTGATTGACGCTCTCCGCTTCGCGTCGAGCGGCAAACTTCACTCTCCGAGCAAGAAAGTTGTACTTTTAGCTCTTAATACATAAATTACTAATTAAACACTTTGCTTTTGGCCGTAATAGCTATTTACGTTATAGGTCCGGTAAATACATTTTTACATTAAAACTGAGTCGGGATATTCCAAACGACTACTGTAAAAAACGTTACCGAACAAATGACGTACAACATTTTATTTCATACGTTTTAATAGCATGAAAAATTAATGAAAAATGAGAAAAAGTATGTGCGGTGAATATTTTTGAAAAGACCGATATAATGACATTACGGTACTCAATACCCTAAAGCTTGGCGGTAGGGCCCTTTGATAATTAATGATAATTAATTTCTGATATTTTCTATTTATCGGTTTCTGTTTCATAGGTTTTCCAAAGCCAACTCTTACCATTTTGATATGATAGAATATTTTTTTAATTGATAGAATAACTTGATTTTTTTGAATTTGACATTAAAAAATCCAGAAATGTAAATATAATAAAATATAATTTAAATTATCAGCTGACCCTGCCAAATGTAATGCCTAACGTTGCAATTATTAAAGGATCACTTTTACATCAAAACGCTTAGGACTTACGAGAGTTAACATATAATCAAAATTTGAACCTTCTAGATAAACACATTCTGAGTAATTATATAAAAATTAGTATCAAAGGGCTATTTTCAAAGAAACCCCGTATTTATTTGGAGACTAGATATTCCGTAAAATGGTACTTTGGTAGATGAGATCAAGTTTTTTTGCTGCAAACACTATGTTTTGCAATGCTATTAACTCATCCATTGCAAAACTCATCGTTTAGCTCTTCGTTTTGTAAACTGAATTCGTACGGCAATGCGCTGTCTTATGAAACTTATGTTTTAATGTACTAATTACCTTTATTTAAAAATAACGATTCAAGTATAAATGACAATCAAAGTCGCTTCATAATACTACAAAAATTAAAAAATTCAGTTACTTAATTGATTGTTTTTTTTTGTACGTATATGAACTTATTTACACAAAAAATTGGAATTTTAAAAACGGATAAAAAACTAACTTATTTGAAGAGAACTCCGCCAATACATTCCTAATCATCTTTTACCTCGGAAAAAATGATAAAAATTAATAAGTTTGGGAGATCACTATAAAGCGGTTTTTTATAACACATAGGAGGTACAAATTTAATGCCGATTAGTGAAGCAGTGGACTTAATTGTACTGTAATTTAATTACTGCACTAGGCCTAAATTCAAACAACAATTGATTTAAGGACCATATCAAATTGACAAGAAGTACTGAACTTATGCACATTTGCTAAATAATTGATAACTAATTAATGTGCAAAGTAGAAGTGAACATCTGAATACACACACAAAGACTATACAGAGTAAAAAAAATTACTGGTTTTGGTTTCTATTTATTCCTAATATTACTAAGGTTGGTGACAACTAATAATCAGTCTGTTATAGCAAGATTTTAAATTGTAGATGAAGACTTCTTTACTCAACCGATATCTCCTTATATCATTATCGTTTTTTTTTAATAGATACCCTATTATTTTAAAATCTGTTTTTAAGGTAGGGGTGTTCATTTAAAAACGTCACCTCGTTGGATATGAAATATCAAAAGAAAGCGATGAAGGAAAAAACGTCCATTTACTTTATAGTTATTTACGTTATAAGTCCGGTAAATATAGTTTTACAGTAGGAGTAAGATGTTTCCGGACGAGGCGCTAGCGGAGTTTGGAATTTCGAAACGACTACTGTAACACGTTACCGGACGTATGATGTACAACATTTTACTTCGTAATTATTAAAAACAGGAAAAAAATAATTTTATGCGCGGCGAATATATTTTTGACAAATCCGCCAATTTGACAAATAGTTTCATTACGGTATCCTGTACCGGTACAGGTTACCATGGGTACAATAGATTTATTGAAGATGTGCCGGTACTCAATACTGTAAAATTTCTTTACGATATCCAATCTTGTAAAAAGCTATTTACCAGATTAAAATCAAGTACGTAAAAGTGTCCTAAATGATGCAGTATGAAGTAAATTATTTTTTCTACAAACGTCAAATAATGACGCATTTTACGCTTTCATTTGACAAACGAAAACCTAGCCTTTTTTGAGGATCAGAATGTGAGTGTACTTTTCCGCGCCGTTGCCCAGGACAGCAAGCGAAAAAGATTTTTTCGCTTGCTGTCAATAGCAACTACCACCACTCAACCAATTATTAAAAACGTCATTGTCACTTTGATTTAAATTTGCAGATTGTGTTTTCAGTTATGCTCAGTTGTGATTCACATTATTTGAAATTGATCGTTTGAAGAAAAAACGTTATATGCATTACGAGCACAAAGTAACTTTTTTGCTCTCGAGTGATTGCCGCTCTCCGCTTCGCGTCGCGCGGCAAACTTCACTCTCCGAGCAAAAAAGTTGTACTTTTCGCTCTTAATACATAAATAACTATTATGTCATCTTTTTCTGTCAAAATTTTACAGCCTGACATTTTTGAATAAACACCCCATATAAGCTTTTAATAAGTCACTGCAAAGTCTCTTTGTCCATTATAGGTTTCTTCAAGTTTAACTATAAAATCGGCAAATTTTGCTCCAGCATTTGTTATCAGTGTAGTTTTTGACCCATACCATCTCTGATCGTTATGTTTGCTTTCGTAAACATATCAATACTTGGAGCTTACGCAAAACGACTACGACTGAAGTTTTTCCCACATTAAATCCTACATTTCCCTGAAAAGTTGATGCATATAAAAGGCATAGGTTAAATAAGTAGCCAAACGAGAGCGACACATTTTTTAAATTGGCCCTTTCAATATAGCCGCGCCGGAGAGTTATATCGTACCATTAATATCGAATCTGTAATTTAATAACGTATTTGTATTTTTTTTTATTACATAGCCTTATACATTTTTATATTGGATCCTTCTAAAAGTGCCTTTTAAAGTTTAAAGGACAGGATGCATAATTCCGAATCAATCGAAGAAAGTGACGCCGTTTTTGTCACGGAGTGAAAAAGGGCCACAAGAGACACTTGTTTTGCCCAGCAGGTAGTAGCATCTGGGGTAACATTCCAGATAATCATAAACTACGTTTATAGAGTACCTACAGCACCGTCCTAATCAGTGGAGGGAAATATGACGATATAGCTTATAGTTGTCTAATGCATAACACTTTAGTTAAAAATGTATTAAAATTCAAAGTGAACTTAAAAAAGGGTGTCAGTTGTACGATATGGTGCGAAAATAATAGGTCGATACTCTAAATTTGATTGTAGATACAAAGAGTCCTGTTTGTAAAGAAAAAAGTGACAATTAAAAGTTTTGCAAAATTTTCATGACTACGGTGTAAAAACTTTTGGTGATTCAGAAAGTATAAGGCTTTTTTTGTGATTGTGAAAAAGCTCTGAGACAAACCCGAATTGGATAAATCAAATAATCTTGACGATCTATATGTCCGCAAAATGGGAGATTTCACTTTGGAAAGGCTTGTCCAGAAAATTTATTGTTTGTGCAAAGGGCGTAATTGTAAATCTTGTTGACATAATCTCTAAACTCATTTACATCGCATCAAATAGTAACTTGGACAGGGTTTAATGGCTCTTCGGGTTTGAACGGATTTTTCGTGCCCCAGAAGCAACACTTTTTCAGTTTCGTCTTTTGTGACTTTAAAGATTTTTTATAATTTCGGAGTAACTTTTAAATCTTGCATTGTAAAATTGTAAATTGTTCTTAAAAAGCGTTCTAAAAAAAAATTAAAGTTAGCAAAAAGTCATCAACGAAGATTTACATTTACAGGAGAAATTTCAATCGCGTACCACAAATATAGTCTTATTGAAAATTAATAAACTTTTCAACTTAGAAGTACTTTCAAAAGATAAAGGAACACCCAGAGTACAAAGCTAAAACCTATATTTACCTATAAATAGTGGCAACACTGCAGGGTTTGGTATACTCGGCAACTTATATATAGTTTTATACATGTGGGCTTCCTATAGTCTTATACACATCGCGGGCTTCGCATAAATACAAATATATTATTATTCAAAAATATGAAAAATTATTACCCCTCAAACGTCATATAGGCTTTAAAAAACATTAAAAGTCTTTATATATCGATATATAGATGCTCAAAGTAATTTTTGGGTGGGCTTCCTATTGCCTGGCTTATATATCGGGCCTCGTATAGGTAGTTGGGCAAGTATATATATATATATTTTAATGAGACCGTCCTATACACAGGGTGATTCAAGTAAAGTGTCCTATTAAAGTTCTGGGAAAGTAATAAAGATAATTTAAAAAAAAATTTTGTGGCTATAGCAAACCATGATGTATATTTTAGAAATATTTTTCTAGATGCAGCGTTGCCAGATCTATCAAAAATTAATTGCAACTTTGGATTTTCAAATCGAACACCTTCTTTATTTCTGCTTTTTCGGATTTTACGCAAAATTCTAAACTACATGACTTACTTAATGCATGTCGTTAAATATGTATATGTTGACATTACAGTCATGTTAGGCAGGGTGCGACGAAAAATTTTTATTTTCTCAGAAATTTACTATTAGCTTAAACTCATGTTTATTCAATGGAACTACCCTTATTTTATTTTGTCATCGAATAGAGCAACAATTTATCTTCAAAATAACCCTACATGTTCCTATACCCATCTCTCACCTTTTTTGAAATACAAGCGTGTAAAATGAAAAATTTAAAAAAACTCATGATAAAAGTAACTGGCTATAATTTTTTGTGTGTCCACCATTTGCATTAAGGCAGTCATGCAAACACGGAAGTTCATATTTTGTAGTTGCCCTTCGTATTTCTTCGGGAGCGAATTGTTTAAAAGCCTGACGAATTCGATTCTCTAGTTCTCGCCGGTTTTCAATAGCTGCTCCTGCATACACCCGTTCTTTGATTGTTCCCCAAAGATACGAATCCAGGGCGGTAAGATCTGGCGAGGTGGCCAGTCCCACGGTCCAATGCGTCTTATCCATCTGTCTTCAAACAATTCATTTAACTCCTGACACCCTGTTGGTACAATGAGCAGGAGCCCCATCCAATTGATACCAGCAAGACCTTAATAACTGTAGTGGTAATCCATCCAAAAAGTCACTAACTGTTGATCTTAAAATGTTCAAATATTTATCCGATGTCAAATTTTCTTCATAAATACAATATGCGAATTTATTGTACATTAACAAACAAAAAACATTAAAACCAAATTTAATCTGAAAGCCGCGTTCTTTAAGAATTTTTGGATTTCTATCTGCCCAGAAATGATTATTTTGCCTGTTGAAAATTGCTTCCCTGGTAAATTTTTACTCATCTGTCCAAATAATTTTTCTTAAAAAATGGGCATCTTCTTGAATTTTAATTGAAACCATTTCACAAAATTCAATACGCCTCTGGTGTATCTCTCTGGTGATCGGTGTATATGTTAAACTTCCTGCCATATAATATGTAAGGACGAAAGTGTTCTACAGCCCATATGATAGCAAGGAGTTCCTTTTCTATTGTGCTGTAGTTAGATTCGCTTTTATTTAAGCTACGGCTAGCATATGCTATGGGTAGGTCTGTACCGATTTTTCCTTGAGACAACACAGTGCCGATAGCAAAATCGCTTGCATCTATTGATAGGTTAAAGGTGGTGGAGAAGTCATCAAATTGGAGTACAGGTTCATTTGTTAGAACTGATTTAAGGGTTTCGAAGGATTTTTGCTGTAAGCTAGACCATGTAAACTCGGCATTCTTTTTAAGGAATTTAGTGAGAGAGATTATGGACTTCAAGATAACGATAAGTTATCACATTAACTGGGACATCTGAGGTGGTAGGGATTTTGTGCATTATTAAATCCGTGTGTGATAAGGAATCACCATCTAAGTGCAATATGGAATTATATTCGTGGCACAATTTAATTAGGGATTCTTTTTCCTCGAAGTTTAAATGATCGGTGCGTAAGCACTTTGAAATTTTCTCTAGCCTATTTGCGTCGACGTTATTAGATTGAGTTTCAATATTGAGAATGCTGGTATTAGGTTGTAAAGTGTTATCGACTATGGATTCTTCTACGTTAAGTTTGATATTAGTAATTTCTACAGATTTTTCCGTCGTGTTCATTATTGAGGTAAGAGCTTGATTGTTTTTATCGATAGAGACTAAGGGCGACTTTTACAAGTTCAAGTAAAACTTGAGTTTGAAGTTTAAACCTGAGATCAAGAAAAATTTTTCTTTTACAACCTATTGTAAACTCCAAACTGAAGTTTAAATGATACCGGCACTTCTGGTGTGGTTTTGCACCTAAACCTGAAGTTTCTAACCAAAAAAAAAAAAAATATTTTTCTGTCAATGTTGAAAAAATTCTCAAAATGATTGATGATATTCGATTTGTATATAATAACATTTTTGGCGAAGATAGTGAGAATGAGCAAGAAGATATCGACATAATCGAAAGGCCTCGTCTTCAAAAAGTTATTAGAAACCGTTTAAATGACTTTGATTATTGGCAAGATAAGTGTTTCATAAAGACGTTCAGACTATCGAAAGAGTCAGTGCAGGTAGTATTAGACCAAATAAATGGAGAGCTCTCCCCTCCTACGCACCAGTAAGTATTTTGGATAGGATAAAGGTATAGTTGTAGTGCTTTCGGGAAGCCACTGCTTTGAACATAGGCACTCCTTTCCTTATAGTTATATTTTTATTCAGGAAAAATATATAATAATAGACTCGGAACGCTCTAGAACAGTTACCTGAAAACTCTTTAAATTGGTTTTATACACCTAATTAGTCTTTTATTTTAGAAACAATGCAATAAGTCCTTTTACCCAACTCTTAGTTACTCTTCGTTTCTATGCTACTGGTAGCACAGAAATGGTAGCAGGAGACTTTGTGGGTATTAGTGAATCTTCCGCCTGCCAGATTATATATAAAGTGTCTGAAGCCATTGCTCGATTGGCTCCCCTATATATTCGGATGCCTCTAACAAATGCACAACAAGAAGATGCAAAAAGGGATTTCTTTTCTATAGCCCGGTTTCCTAACGTGATTGGTGCTACAGATTGCACTCACGTGAGAATTCACCACAGTCACCGGGTAGGTATTGTAGGTATTTACGTTTTACAGTTATTCTATGCATATAAGCAAGGGAGAAGCTCGCTGTGAGATTTTTCTATAACTAGCAATACACAAATTTTATAGGACCGTATTCTCTCAGTAATACCCTAGGTAATATATGAAATCGAAAAGGCGCTGCTATACAAGGTGAGTCATAATTAGGTGAACAAACTTCTAGAGTAGATTCTACGTTCTAAAATAATGGTGGTTTGCTTAATTAATCTAAATCCAAAAATTCTTCCTTACGAAAATAGGGAGTATTAAAGGTGTGCTAAAAAAATTGAAATTTATTAAATATTCGAAACGAGTTTAGATATTAAATAGTTATTTTTCTAACAAGTGCGTAAAGTAACATTTTCGCGCACGCGACTGCCGTTTTCCGAACGACGCAAAGCGGAGTTCGGGCAGCAGTCAAGCGCGCGAAAGAGACTTTGCCCTAGAATTAGGAACATCATTTTTTCTACAACCGTATAAAAAAAAGCGCTAGGAAAATCCAAGTGTGTTCCTAAAGCTATAAAACTTTACAAGGGAATGCAATTTAAAAATGAGTCCGCCTGCCAATAATATGGGACATCTTTAACGATTTTATAAATGATTAAGCTTCACAGTTCTTTTCGGCTACCCTTGTATTGACAACGTGCGCGAAAGACGTTTTTCACGTGTTCTATGGCAACCAGTAACTTTTTTTTAAATGATGCATTTACAAGTTGAATTTAATTTTTGTCATCATTTCTTTAACGACCTGCATTTTCGTAACAATGCGTTTTTGGACTTTGGTCCATTAAGCACATTACCATTATTTTTGATTGCAAAATCTACTGTAAAAGTTTGTTCACGTAATTAGGACTCACCCGTGCAGCAACTGGTCTAATACACAGAAAAGCGATTTAACGATAAAAGTTTCAACATTTATCGATGTACTGACCTAATGCTAGTTCTTGAAATTGTCCAATTAATTGATATGTATGACTGTTAAGTAGACCTCCATAGACCTCCATTAGAAAAAAATTTGTTTTGCTAACAGAATGTAATATTTTAGTAAATTATTTCATTATTTCAGGAGGTGATACTGCAGAACAGTTCAGAAATAGGAAAGGGTACCTTTCTATTAATGTACAGACGGACAGGAAATTAAAATTTATAAATATAGAAGCTCGATGGCCGGGATCGGTTCACGACACAACCATATTTGACAATTCTGTTGCTAAAGGTGAATTTGAGCAGGGTTTATATGGTAATAGTTTTCTCTTAGGAGAATCAGGTTATAACATTACCAAATATATGATGATCCCATTATTTGAAGTCCGTACAAGACCAGAATCTCTTTACAACGAATCACAGATCAGGACCCGTAATGTTGTCGAAAGAAAGTACGGTGTATGGAAGCAAACGTTCCCAATTTTAAGACTCCCAATTCCTACTGTACTCAACGAACCAGCGATGTGCAGAATCTTTGAGAAAATTATTCTGGGCGTACACGCACAATCCTGGCACCAGTAGAGGTCACACGTCGAGCTGCCCAACATGTTGCCTTCGTGGAAGCCTCGGCTGCCCTCCGGGATTCGGACCCGGTCCACCTGGAGCGCGGTCCTGTTCTTCGGGAGTAGGACCCCGCCTCCATTCGCCCTGCTCCGGAGCCGCATTAACCGGATCGGGTATCGCATTCCCCAATACAGGATCTGGGATGCCATCAACTCTGTTTCGCAGGGAGCCCGCAGAATTTATTACTATTGCACCCTGCCTTGGTGGTGGATAGGGTATATAGCGACGACCACTCATTACTATGAGGAGAAAGAAATGAAAAAGGGAATGAAAAATTCTTACATTAAATACATTTAATTTTTTTTAACCTTTTCTTTTAATAAATCAAAACAACTTACCTTCAATATCCCTCAAAAAGCTCAAAAGTTTCAATGAATTTTGAGTTTGAGTTTGAACTCAGTTTAAAAAAACACTTAGGACCAACTCTCACGAAGCGACTCAAAGACATAATGAGCGTTTTTCGTAACGCAAAGACTATTTAACCATTGGATGTCCCTCACAAAGCGTTACTAGAATGCTGACTATTGCCATATTGGAGGACGTACCTGGCGCCTCCACCATATGTCACAAGTCGTTAGTGACTCAATTAAAAATTACCTCGGGATCGATTTCTTCAGAGGGGTTGAAAACAACATTCAAATTCTACTAACTACGTTTATTAAAATTAAAGTAAAAATTGTTACAGTACATGGGCAAAAAACCTAATTAATAAAAACGGTTGTAACTTAGAATTAAAATGTACTTACATTATCATGAGCTATGCATTAACAAATGCCTTAATATTTCCTCGGTTCCCACTTCGGCTGAGGGGAATTCTATCCGAGTCCGAAAAACATCGGTCGGACTTCTAAATCGTTAGCATGTTTTTTAATTGCTATGTTTTTTCTGTTTGGACCGAGGTCACTTCGACCTGGATGACTCGAGTAAGATGATACATCTTTTACTAAACAATAATTTTATATTATTTGTATTCGTGACAATACAACTCGGACAAACCAATATTGTGACGTGCGAATAATTCGCAAATTTCTTTTAAATTTGCTTTATTACATGAAGTTTCGCTTTCATCACGACCTCGCAACGGGATACCTTGACAAGATAAAGTCAGTATAATATCAGCTATGGTTTTAAAATATTACCGATTTTTATTTATAAGTTCTTGATGTGCGGATAACAGCTGTGACGATACAGAGCCACACATTTTTGATTGCTGAAAATCAAACCACTTCTGGATGTTTTTCAAATGGGCAAAAGATTTAGCATGTTTCTGAAGTTTTTCTTTTAACTTTCTCCAATTCCTATAACCCACGTCTTGAAAAGCAGTTTCAGTGGTTCTGAAGTGATCCAAAGGCCAGTCTCCTGCCGACATTGTTACTTCCCACAGACAAATACCCGAGATTTTGTACCTGGGGGCGATGTTTAGCAGAGTATGAAACTAATTTCTCTATCAGGCAGAGGAACCATAGACCAGTTTCGCTCTTATTAAAGCTGATCAGTATGGTATACCTCGAATCTGACAGAAAAATAAGCCTGAAATGCAATTGGATCTATTTATTGCTCAAGACATAGTGTTCTTACATAACACACTGAAACCGGTCTATGGTTCCTCTGCCTGATAGAGAAATGAGTTTGATACTCTGCTAAACGTCGCCCACAGACAATATAGGTACGAAATCTCCGCCATTTGTCTGTGGGAAGTCTGCAGAAAACTGGTTTTTGGGTTCACAATCATCTCGCATGCCCTAGTGGCAGCAACTGCCGTCGTCCGATGGCGCCACTTCCACGTTTCAGTGGTTGTTTTGCTATCAAATATTCGGCAACAATAACAAAAAATTCCATCACGCTCTTTACTGCATTCCAGCCAATTGTAATCTTTAAAATATTTGGCTCAAAAAGTCCTATTGTTTTTATACAGTGTGTCCCAGAAACAATGGGACATATTAATATAGCGAGTTACGGCATGAAAAAATAGAGCAATTGCTTACTATGGCTTATAAAAAGTAGCTACTTTTTATTCTACAGGGTGTGAAAGTTCTTTTTTTAATTCTGTAAATTGGCAATAAATCTCACAGTTTGGCAGCTGTTGATATGAAATTTTTCACGAGGGTGTTTTTGAGTACGACAAACCTACCTGGAATGTCAATTTTAAGCTAATTTGTAGGTAGCTTACGTGGCATGCGTTTGTAAAAAACTAGCTTAGCTTTTTAACTGACCCCGTAGCTTAAATATGTTTATGAATTTAAAAAGACTGGTTACTTCTACAACAAAAAGGTATACTTGATAAAAGTGCGAATCTCTCACCGTTTTCCAGATATTTTCAATCACATTTTCCGGTGCGTAGAATGACCTTTTGTGAACGGCAAATTATTATAAACGGCATTGTTCTGAACAAACGGTATTAAAACAATGCATCTTTTATTGACCCAACCCCTATTAAAAAAAAATTTTATTGTGTTCATTAAAAAAAGACTATGTATAATAATAAAACACTCTGCGAGTGCTGTGGAAATCAAAGTATGTAGTCAATCATGTATTTTTTAATAAACACGTTCTATTAGGGCATTAATTAGATCTTAAGTTTCTCTTAAATTTCATCAAATGTCTAATTTAACTACAATATTTAAATTTAAAGAAAATCACTGAACTAAAGTAAATTTTCAAAATGTTGGCCGCCCACATCATTGCAAGTCTCAAGCCAAAATTTTGCCGCACCTTGAACAGAGTTTGGTTTTTATTTCTAATTACATTTACTCCTTCCTGAAGTCTATTCCATAGTACTTCCTTGTTGTTGGCTACGTTTTTGTATGTAAAAAAGATTTCACATATCCTCAGAAAAAGATCTAAGGGGTTAAAGTCGGGGCTTCTTGCTGGCCAAGGATATTTACTACCCCGACCAATCCATCGATGGGCAAAATTGTTATTTAAAAATTCCTTTACTTGTCTGGTATAATGGCCAGGGGCTCCATCTTGCATAAACCAAATTTCTCTCCTTAAAGCCAATGGAACATCTTCTAAAAGAATAGGTAATTCGTTTCTTAAGAAATTTAAGTAACGTTCTCCATTCAGCCTTGCAGGAAGTTCAACAGGTCCCAAAATTCTGTCTCCCAAAATACCACACCAAACATTAATAGAAAATTCATGTTGGAAATGATGTTCTCTCACTAAATTAGGCTGTGCTACATCGTAAAAATGGTTGTTTCGCCAATTGAATATTCCCCGCCGTGTAAATGTTGCCTCGTCCGTAAATAATATTTTGTTGAAGAAATAAGGATCGTGATACTGCTTTTCGCGCAAAAAATTGCAATTCTGGGTTGATAATCTCCCGGCAATAAATTTTGCACAGGAGTGAAATGATAGGGATATAACTTTTCATTTCGAGTTATCCTGGATATTGATGATTTGCTGATCCCTGTTGCTGCAGAGAGACGTCTACTGCTGGTCTGTGGATCTTCCATTAGACGAAATAACCCTTCTTCTTCCTGGTCCACGGTCAAGTTTTTTTGTCTTCCGTTGTCAGGTTTAGAACTAAAAGAGCCAGTTTCACCCAATCTGTCGTAGATTCGTTTAAAAGTTTTATGATCAGGTTGCCTATTGTTTGGATAGAATTCTAAATACCTTTCAGCAGCTCTACGACTTTTATAATTCGTTTGAGCATACACGCACACCATATTCCTCATGTCGAGATTGGTAAATTCATTGTGTCGAGGCATTCTGAATTAATATCTAGACGACTTTACAAAAACTATTAGCTAGCAATTATTTTTAATGATTCCGAAGATAAATTTGAACTAGAAAACAACTTTAACGCCAAACTTAAAGAAAATATCTTGTTAGGTCAACAACTGTCAATCCTGCCCCGACGCTCAAAATTAATCCGCCGCTGCCCCACGTCGCCGCCTATTGTTTCATGGCCTACTTGTCATAAAAACGGCGAATTAACTACTACGAAAAAAATCATGGCATTTGCACTGGAAAATGTAAATGAAAATATCTGGAAAACGGTGAAGAGATACGGCACTTTTATCAAGTATACCTTTTTGTTGTAGAAGTAACCAGTCTTTTTAAATTCATAAACATATTTAAGCTACGGGGGTCAGTTAAAAAGCTATGTTAGTTTTTTACAAACGCATGCCACGTAAGCGGCGCCACCTACAAACTAGCTTAAAATTGATATTGCGGGTAGGTTTGTCGTACTCAAAAACACCCTCGTGAAAAATTTCATGTCAATAGCTGCCAAACTGTGAGATTTATTGCCAATTTACAGAATTAAAAAAAGAACTTTCACACCCTGTAGAATAAAAAGTAGCTACTTTTTATAAGTCATAGTAAGCTCAATCGCTCTATTTTTTCATGCCGTAACTCGCTATACTAATATGTCCCATTGTTTCTGAGACACCCTGTATACATAAAATGCGGCTCTCAATGCCGCATTTTGTTAATGGAAATTTTTCTAACATGGGTTGAACAGGCCCAGATTCTAAAACTCCTAGGTCCAGGGGAGACAAACAGTCAGGTATCTTCTCAGTGGGCGTTGATCCACAAGCTTTATTAGTGTCACTCGAAGTCGAAACGTTAGGTTTTGCTGGAATTGCGGATACGATGTTTGTACATTCAGATGAACTACTACTAGCCGGTTGTAGACTTGCTTCAGTGGGAGAGCCGGTAGCAGGTGCTTTTACTGATTTTACTTAAAAAAAAATGTCTTCATCAGATATTTTAACACCTGTCACACCGTTGTCATATATTCAATGTCTTTGAATTTGGTTTTCTTTGTGTAAAATTTACTGAGTAACTTGTTGTTTCTGCATATGGAGAGAGATAATAAATATTCTAGTGCCGTTATTATGAATTTATTTATAATCCATGGACAATGTAACAAGATTATCAACCGAACATGCAGGAAATTTAACGAAACTTATCCAGAGCTACTACCTATCAATAAAAGGAAATTTAACCATTACAACACATTACATTTAACCAAAACATTTATAAGGAAATCACTTATTATAACAAAATCTAAAATAACTTAAACGGTACAATCAATATTGATAGGTAGTAGCTGTGGATAAGTTTCGTTGTATCTTGCATGTTCGGTTGATAATCTTGTTACATTGTTCATGGATTACGAATAAATTCATAATAACGGCACTAGAATAATTATTATCTCCCTCCATGTGCAGAAACAACAATCAGTAAATTTTACACAAAGAAAACCAAATTCAAAGACACTAAATATATGACAACGGTGTGACAGATGTTACAATATCTGTTCTATCAGAATTTTACAACCAGTAACTTCAATTAGATACCCGAGCAACTAATGTTGAATTAAAATGGAATACGGAAATGCTCATTTGAGAAATATATGCTTATAATTCAAAAACTGTTAAATTTAGGTATGACAAAGTATACACCGATTTGTTCTAAATTGAATGACCTTCCTCTACGAAGAACAATTGACAGGTGGTTGTATTTAAAAAAACAAACTTTTGACAATTTTTCTTTTCTGAGGAATTAAAGTTAATTGTGGCCCGCTCTGTAGGTTTTCGTCACTAACTGCCCATATGCTAGTCATCCACATGGTTCTGGCTAACAAACTCCCCGCACTCATATCATTAAATCTTTCGGGTCGTAAGATTTTAATTATTATTCCGAGTTCTATTTTTAAATACGAAAACATGAATTTATTAAATATCTGCGAAACGGTGTGAGATAGGTATAGGAATGTTAAAGTGGTATCATAAAGAAATCTAGGAGGAATCCGAAAATAACTTTTAATACATAGTAATTCAATTGAAAAACGAAAGTTAGTACTTTTTTCAGCTGAACCGGCAACAGCGCAAAAGTGAAAATATTTTAGAAATAGAGTTTGGACGCATTTGTGGCCATACACAAAACTTGAAATAAATATGTGAAGCCGTTTTCCAAATACGTCTAAGGTACCATCACCGTGAATTACCCTGTATACCCATATACGTATAAGTATATACGGTGAACGTCAATCTTTTCCTATTTTTAGGTTTTGTGTCCTCTTGAATCTGCGGAGGGTCGAACGTGAACTTGTGCGCAATTCTACTGCGCATCTCAAACAATCGAGAAACAGTGACGTTGTTGCAAAAGTGACGTTTCCAAAATTTGTGGTTATGTCAGTTTTGACTTTGACATTTTATCAGAAAAAGGGAAAAAAGGAGAAAACTTGGAAATTATTTAACGATTTGAAGTTAATAGTAAAGTTTTCAATTAAGAATTGCTTGTCCCATCGTGCACTGAATGTCTGCGGTTGGTTCAAACTAAATTCGGTGGATGACATTGCATCAGGCGCCGCGCACGGCTCGGGGACGCCGTGTTTGTCGCTTGGGTTTCTTTGGTAAGTTTATTCCTGGGATAAAAATCGCTTTACTTTACTTGTTACAGTACCTACTTTCCTATTTTAGGGTCTAAAAGGACCAGTAAAGTGTAGTATTAGAATTAGAACTTCAGAAGGATTTCTTGGAAAACACAATGGAAGGCGATAGCTGATGTTATGGGACCTTCGAGTTATGAATCCGGCAATTGGGGCGCAAACACTTGCAAGGTCCAAGCTTTTGGTTAATAATTTGCCACTGATTCAGCCATGCAATCCACGCATTTACCCCGAAGTGTTTTAATGGAGAGAGCATCGTGGAAAGAAATAAAATATGTAGTACCTTTTGAGTCAAACATAAGCCTTATATATAAAAACTGTCAGCTATTCCTTCATCCTCAGATCCTCACATCAATATGTGAATTGAAGTGTAAGTACCTACATGTTTATATTTGTGCATCATTGACCTAGGTAGTTTAAAATTAGTACGTAGGAGTTTTGTCTGTTTTGTTTACATACATACTTTAGGTAGGTATATTAGAAATAAACCTGTTTACCTAGTAAACATTGCTGTTTACAATGCAACACATCCAATGACTCCTGAGAAGTAAAAATTCTCTTAGTATTTTGTAGGTTATGATACACCCTTAAAGCTGATTATTCTTGTTAATATATATCTTAGCTTTATCATTCATTCCCAATTATACTTGTGAATTAAAATGTTAAACATAATTTTTTGTTTTTATTTCATTGTAATATATATCTGATTCAAAGACAATTTGGACCATTACCAAAGTCAGCTTAGAAAAGTCCCTTCAAACTAAGTTTCCTCCACCGAAGTCATATTTTGTATTCTAAATGAAAGAACGGAACTGGATAGGTTTAGTGCCTTAAGCCCAGTGCAGACGATGCAATTTATCGCGGGGATTTCATCCCTGCGACAAAAGTTGCAGGGATTTTTTCGTTCAGACGGTGCATTTTAGTTGCTGCAATTAATTGCATAGCAATAAAAATTGTTCTATTTTCCATGCGATTTGTCGCGGGGATTTGGCTACATTTCTAGTGCCTTTCCAGCGAAAACTTAAAATTTTAGGTTGAACAAAAAAGTGTGGTTAGGGGAAACACTCTGAATCATCAGCTTTTTCAAACTCCTCATTAATTAATCGAAAGGCCTCTCCAAAATCTCTTTTTAACACCCAGGGCCTCATCCATCAACTTTTAGGCATAGAGATAGTTTACAAAAATAATAAGACAGAATGGATTTTTTTTGATAAGTTGGTAGCAGTCTAGTAAAGTATCAAAAAAATTGCATAAAAAAAGTTGCACTGTCTGAACGCAGATGCAAGAAAACGCGGGGATTAAAATTGATGCAACTTTGCCCCCGCGATAAGTTGCATCGTCTGCACTGGGCTTTAGGCAGGGTGAGAAAATAATACTTACCTAACTTAATTTGAAGAGTGTGGATAATAATTTTAATTGTCAATAGGTTAGCTATATTCTCAAGGAACCCAGGGTAGAACATTGGCCTGGGGCCCCTCCCAGAAGTGTCTCAAGTGAGGCCATCCTGATATGGTCCCCATGCTTGAGGGCCCCAGGGCAGTGCTCCATTGTAGCTATGGCCCTGTCACCAGAAAGAGCACCTAATATGATATGTAATTGGAAAAGAAAGGAATGTTTTTCCTCTTGCTGTTCCAGTTTATTTCTTTTCTATGCCCTGCATTTCTCATGATATGAACACTACTGTATGCTTATCTCAATCAAATCTAGTACACAATACCAACCAGAGAAGAAATAAACTTCATTTTCTTTCCAGCTGCATGTTTTACATTTCTATTCCAATGTGACCATGGCTTGGGGTTTTTTCCTATTAGATTACCTTTTAATCCATGGGAAAAACTATTGCTACCTGGTATAGATTGTTGATATTCTGTCTTTTATAAGTCCTGCATCTATCAAAGAAACCTTGAGCAACTTTTTATTTCTGTTGTCCATTTTGCAAACAAATTTTAATATCCACTGGTTTTATGAACTGATGGCAAATAGGTAGGAACAATTTGATTTTGCTTCTGAATCGAGAGACAACAACAAAAAGTTGCTCAATGGTTTTTTGGTGGACACAGGGTTATAGAAATGCTATTAATGAAGATTTCATCAACACCTTTTGTGTTGAGTTCTGTGCTTTATAATCTTAGTTGTAAACATCATCTTTTAGCTGATTAAAAGCTAGAAGCTAAGCTTTTTTGTATGTAAAAATTTTACATTATATTACACAGTTAATGCTAAATGTTTAAATCATATAGCTCAGGCAACTACCCCAGAGCAATGCCCCAGGTCATTGTTCTTTGGCACCCAAGCATACTAGTGAACTCCAACTTGTGGCTGAGGAGTATCAGATTAACTTTATAATATTTATACAAGGTCTTACAATGTCCAAATGGAAAAAGTGAAACCTTCCTGGAACGTACGAAAATCCTGGTACCCATAAGAGCATGAAGGCAACAAGAGACTTGTGCCCAGCTACATGTTTAATTACTATGTAACAATCGAAATTAAAAAAAGGAACTAGAATCTATACTTCAAATTGAGTCTTGTAAATGTTTCATAAAAAAATGCATATCATAGGTAATTACCTACACATACACGCCAAAGTACCAAAACTTAATACAGCGTATGGAACTAGCAATTTAAGAACTTAGTTATTTTGATATTATAGTGTGTTCAATATGACTAACATAGTTGTGTTCCATTGAAGAAACACAACTATTTTAGTTTATTATTTTTTGGGACATCCAGTAGAGTTCTAAAGAATTTTAAATTGTGTTCTTATAGAAACTTCAACAACAATGAAAAAAAAAATATGTTTTATAGATTAGTCATAAACAACCGACGCGAGTAGCGTATAGGACACCCTGAATAGCGTTATTCTGGGTGCCTTTTTTATCATGTTATTTTTAATTTATTTATCTTGGTACAAAACGTGAGAAATTCACACTAAGTACCATATTAAATACAAACCACAGGCAGCAGTAGGGATGGCAAATTTTGGAATTATATCAATATATTATATTATATAATATATTGTAAAGACCAATACAATAAATCGATATATTGGATAAAATATCGATATATTAGTAATATATTGTTAAATTATTAAGTCCCTACCATATGTTTTGTGGTGTGGTATATGCGTTATATTTATAATTAGTGAATTTCTAATCACTGATGAATAACTGTCAACTGATGAGTGAATGCGTACCTTCCGCCGACGGCAGCAGCTGAGAAGTTTAGTTATCGAACCCTGATATTGGCCAATCAGGTGCCGATTTTCAGCGTTCGCTGACTAAACTTCTAAGCTGCTGCCGTCGGCGGAACGTACGCAATATCAAATAATTATAAAGGTTTTTTACTTAAACAACTTTATTTGGTCCGCTTGTTACTTGATAACAAAAATAGACTTATTTCAAAAATTCATTAAGAATAAGAACACATATTTCATCTTAGGGATCTAATCCTTATTATTTTAAGAGACTCACTTTTTTTCTCTTTTAAAGTTTAAAGTGTCAAAATAAAAAACTTTGAACTAAAAAGTGACTAGCAGATAGAAACAATAGATTATGACCCAAAAACTACCTAATTATCTAAACTACCTTTGGCTTTGAAAACTTAAAAACTATTAAGGAACAATTTGTTCTATTTAACATTAACAAAGTTTGACTTCGATAAGTTAGCTTTTTGCATATTTCCACATCCATAAGAAATACATATAATTATGTCAATATGACAATGATGAGGTTCTAATGAATGTCAACATATACGAAGATCCATCTTAGCAAAGTCAAATTTATGTTACTACTGTTATTACAATCTAACAAATAGCGCTAGTGCCAAAAATCATTTGAAACGGATTGTAAAAATAACAGTTTTGAGAGCCTTTTCCCAGTCAATCGAGATCTAGTTTTTCCAATAGTGGCACCTGCCTTAGAAAATAATCTTTCACATGGCACTGATGTAGCCACTATACCTAAATATTTTTGTGCCTCTTGGTGTAACTTAGGAAAAACATCTTTTAAATTACACCAAGTTTCTAAAGGCAGGTCAGTTAATTTACTGTTTGGTACTTGCAAATACTGACTCACTTCATCACAGCCATTTTCACTTTCTACCCTATCCCGTTTTGAAGACATTAATTTCTTATGATATCCCCATAAATCAAAAGTGTCTTTTGGATCAGAAAAGTCATTATTGGTTAATTCTGGGTTTGCTTGAATCTCAAAACCTGTAACACTAATTATTTCTCGTCTCAAGTTTTTGATAGCTGTTGCACAGGCCAGTGGGTCCTTAAAATGTAACTGTTTAAACCTTGGGTCTATGAGAGTCGCACCTGCCAACAAATGTGACTTTTCAATTTGGCCAAATCTTTTGGTAAATTCAGCACGCAACACCATTTGGAGATTTTTACCCAATTCAGTTTTGGGAACTAAAGATGAGACATAACATTCTTCAGCACAACTTACCATAGGTATAATTTTACTTATAGTAATATATTTTTGTCCTGAAATTTCTACTGTCATTACTTCTAAGGGGCGCAAAAGATCTAGAATTTCCTTTAAAATTATCATTTCACTTGCTGTTATCATAGCGGGAGCATCCATACTACCAAATACAATATTTGCTAGCAAGGGTGCCAAATCGATAAACCGAGAAATCATGTAGAATGTGGAGTTCCAGCGTGTTTTGACATCTAAAATCAATTTTTTCATTTCACCTTCTGGAACTCCATTATCTCTTTGTGCTTTTCGCAACTGATCACTATGTTTCACACTTTTTCTGACCCATGTGACCAAGCTTCGAACTTTTTGCAATAAGTCTAATAACCCATCAGTGCCCTTAATAGCATTATCACATACTAAATTTAAGGTGTGTGCAAAACATGGAATGTGCCTATTTCGGCCAAATGTATCACACATGGCTTTAACCATATTTGTACCATTGTCGGTGACAATTGCTATTACATTTTCTTTATTAATTTCCCAGTCACTTAAAAGGTTTAACAGCTCGGCTGAAATATACTGAGCGGTGTGGGATTCACTTAGCTCTATAACACCTAACGAAGTGGAAGCCAAATTGTTATTTTCTTTATAGAAACTTTATATAAAGGAGTAACTTCCCTCATAAGATGTCGAAATCCTTCTCCTTCTACCATGGCAAATGGCATATTGTCCTTGCAGATAAAATAAGTTATCGCAGAGGTTAGTTTTTGGTGATTGGAACCACCTGCTACAAAAAGAAATTACTTAAATATACTTATATAAGTACATTTACCACAAATATATGAAAAATACAATCTAAACCTCTAAATTTGATGCTCACAACGTGTACATATGTAAAAATTATTTACCAGAAAATGAATTAATAGTTGCAAAAGATCTGCTGATTGTTGGCTGTTGTTTTGATATCACTCGCTGATTCTTGGGTTTAGAGGCAGAAACTGCTTGTTTAGCTCTTATTTCTCGGTCAACTGAGCTTCCACAATTCTAAAATTAAGAGAAATATAAAATACTGAGAGAATGCTAATTGCCAATATTAATCAGAGCTCTGAGATGAGTTGATTAGTTGACAAAGACTCTCCTCTTACCTCTACCACAGGGATTGTCTCAACTGAGGGCTCAATATTCATATCCGATTTGGACATTTCCACATCTGGGTATTCCATATCATTTGCCTCTGAATTCTCTCCTATTGTAGCATTGAGAGAGCTTGTGATCGAGCTATGCTTGCTTCTGTCTTTGTTTCCAAAAACGTTACTATACAAAGTCAGATGTTTTTGACGTAGATGAGCAAAAAGATTACTAGTGTTTCCACCACATTTTAAAATTTTCGATCAGCTATTACACTCTGCATTGTCTTTGGATTTTTTTGAATAAAACTTCCATACTTCTGATTTTAAAGGAGCCATTGCCCTTTAGGCGTAGGCCTACCTATTTTATATAGGTACCTACCGATAACTCTGCTGTCTACTGCGAGCTATTATTAGCTAATTAATAATTATGAATATTTATGACTTGTTTATTTTATTAAAATGAATAATCATACAACTCATAAAATAAACAAAAAACTATAATTAAAAATTAAAAAATTTTATTCTGGAGTGGAAAGTGGAACTGTGGAAATTGGATTTGGCTGTCATTAATGTCATCAAAGTCATCTGTCGCTACTCAGACTCAGCAACTCTCATTACTCACTTCTCACTCCGTAGTATAATTTAAAACGTTTTCGAACTCTATGCGCTGCACGGGTCACACGGGTGCATTCCGCAGTACTGCCTTTCGTTAGGTCATCCTCTATACAATTTTCAATACATTTTCGATATATTGTTTTCAATGCTAGCAATATATTTCGATATATTGCAAGCATATCTATTATATAATACATCGGTATATTTTTTTCAATATATCGATATATTTTATATATCGATATATTGTTGCCATCCCTAGGCAGCAGTTAGATTATTTTAAATTGAAGGAATAATTTTAAAACAATTTAATTTAGTATTAGTTAGTTGGTATTTTTGATAGGTAAACCATTTAATTGATTTGTATCATTAAATAGAGCATACAACATGTAATTTAAAATTAGTACCTTACAGCTATTATAAAAACTATCTTTGGAACAATAAAATGTCTTCATTTAATCTTAATTGCTTAAGTAATTATACCTGCTGCTCAAAATCTTTTACAGTTATTTATTATCACCTTGTCTATATCTAAATGGGCAGCCCTATATACATATATTTATGGTCTTTTCAGTTCTTGTAAACAGTTTTATATATAGAACATACTACTACTGTCAATAGTTTTTGACTCATTAAAGCTTAAACTAAAACACTAAAAATCAAATTTTGAGAATAAAATTAAAATCAAGAACACTTAATATTGTTTACTCATAGTTTAAATGTTCAAAATTAGCTGCACCTTGAACATTTAAATTATGCGAAAGCAATAATCCATATTACATGCTTTCGCATATAATGAGAGTAAAAGAGAATTTACTCTATTAGTAAACTTTTCTATGGAACATATTATTTTTTTTTATTCTTGCAAATTTATATAAACAGGCAAAAAAGTTATAGATACTGACATAAACGATCAATAGGGTGCCGCAATATAAAATAAGCTACATATTCCGTTATTGAAAAAATTCTTCTTAAGGAATATTATCATTATCAACATCAAATAAAACATCTCACAAATTAAATGTACAGGGTGTCCAATTTTCGTTGCAACTGCGGGGTATCTCAGTTATTACGAAAGTTAGAGGCATGCGGTTTTGCATGTTTTGGGATTCGCGATCTTGGATTCGCAGATACGGAAGGTTGGTCAAACGTCAGCATTTTAGGACCCCTCGTGTATTATTCACCAACATATCGAAATAGTAAAAACGGGTCCCTATACAGTTCGTGCCATAGACTCCAGTGACGTAGTTAGTTTTTGTGCTAAGGTCAAACATGGTTATTGACATATAGACCAAAGTTAAGTGTTTTTTAAATGGGTGACCCTGTATATTCCAAGGATTGTGGATTCCAAAATAAAACTGTATAAAGATCCGTTTTTATTTTTCCGGTACCTTGAGAAATAGGTGAAATACAGAAGGGGTCTCAAAATGCAGACTTTTGAAAAACATCCTGTATTTGTAAATTCAAAACGACGACGTCATGTTTGACACCGGCAACATTCGTTTCACAGAAATCAAACACGGTATTTCGAAAACAAGCTTTTGTTTATTTTAGGTTGTTACTGTTGTTAGTTGTATTTTGTTTTATTGTTTGTGTGGACGTTTCGCGAGTTTAATCAATTGGGTCTGCGATCTAATTTAAGCAAGTGGTATGGACGCCGAGGGGCACCGAGGATCCGCGGTAGCCTTTTGCAAAACACTACAGTCCAGCCAGAGACCAAAGATGGCGGCAATTTCCTAGGAATAAGGTATGATATGAATTGGTTAAATAATAGGTAATATACTTCCTGAAAATTACTCTGTCAAAAGTGTACCTACAGTTTATGTGCTTAGGAAGCATCAGTTTGTTATGTTAGGAGAGGTACTTATTATATATGTGGATTAGGTGCATGATACAATATAAATTAAGAAAAAACAAGTCACTTGGCTGGAATTCAATATCTATGACTGAGTTTATCACTTTTATTATGGTCAAACAGTTGGTCAACATAAACAACTAAAAAATTGTTTAGGAGACCTACTCTTATTATAAATTACAAGCTATAAGAAGTAATCTTTTAATTAAAATTTAATTAAATTAAATAAAATAAATTATATTTAAAAATAGTTTACGAAATTCTCATAAATTCATTGGTGTGCAACTAGTAGTAAGAGATTTTAGTCTGGATTATAATTGTATCGGACATAGCACACAGTTTTTTAGGCTAAAATATACATATGTTTCTAAAAAAAAAGATTGATGACGTCATTTCTTCAGTTTTCAAATACAGACAAATTGGCACATTTTTGAGTATTTTTCTATCCCTTTTTCTTTTCTTAGACTAGAGCTGAGTCATCGAGTTTCGCTCTTCTTGTACAAAAGATGTTCCGCTGCTTCCTCAGATAAAGATGCTTGTTTTTTAAAACCTTGAGCAGCTGTTTCAGGGAACGAATTCTGCCATCTGCGTTTCGATATTTTTGGTGCAGTGTCTTTATCTGTCGGCTCGTGTTTGCAACATACTTCATGATTAAATGTCTCATAATTTTAGTCTTTCGGGGTTCTTCCATATCGGACGAATGGTAGGCAGCAAGTTTCTTTTTTAAACCTACAAAGAAAACCAAAAATAATTGCATATATGAGAGAACACAACATCAAATGTTTAAGCCGTTTGACAAAAATATTAATATAGATTGTGTTTCAATGGCAGCCAGCAGTAAAGAATCAAAGCTAATTCATCAAAAAATGCGTACATTACTTTTCTTAATCTGTTTTTTCAAGGGCTGCTTTGACGTTGAGGGTTTCTTTAATTGTTGCTTTGACATTGATCGTTGCTTTGACGTTGAGGGCTCCATTGAATGCTGCTTTGACATTGAGGGCTCCATTGATTGCTGCTTTGACATTGAGGGCTCCATTGATTACTGCTTTGACATTGAGGGCTCCATTGATAGCTGCTTTGACGAGTAACGATTGAAAGCACACTAAAAGTTCATATAACATTTAAAGTTAATAAAAAAAGTGTTTCAGTGAAAAGATCAATTTTACCAACAAAACGTGCTAAGAACGGCTAACAATTTCTAAGCATGAAATTAGAAATGATCTGTAGTTAGTCAAATGTAACAGACTTTGACTTCTTTCCAGATATCCGAATTTTTGGTATTTTTTAAGTCCAAATTTAATATTTTTCGTTTTTGTTATAATGTTAAAATCCAGCAATCCATAAAGTATGAATTTATCATAACCATCAAAATATTGAACGTCAGTCATTTCTTTACCACATTTTTTATTAGATAGGCTTTTTGCAGTCAGATTTCTATAAACCCCCAAAATAATTTCATCAATTCGTTTCTGTTTGTTATCAAGCATGGATAATTCCAAATTAAGCACTTTTGCCCTAATGCCCTTACCCACAATAGGTATACACGTCTTCAAGATTCTCTCACTTAATATGAAAAGTTCAATAGTAACAAATTTTTCATTTAAACGGATTGAGTGATAAAAGTCGATAGTAGATACTTTACTATTTCATAGTTTGTGGTAAATCTGCACTTGTGACAATTTTAACTGGATGCACACTGTGTAAAGTCTTTTGATGTGTGCCAGTGTGTCCTCTTATATTTACCTAAGTAATTAGTATTTATACACATTTTCAAAAACAGCATTTATGTTTTTTGTATTAGATATGATAATTTATCATGGCATTATATCATAATATATTATGGAATTTTTTAGCTTTTTCACAGAAAATCTATTTTAAGGAGATTATCAAAACAATCAAATCTATTGTAAGTAGTATTTTCTGCAAAAAAGTTAAAAAATTCCAATCTCTAATAATCCTCGCAGAAAATAAATTCCTTTCAACTTTCATAATTTAGGTATCTTGTTTTAAGTTTGTCTCTTCTTACCTGAAATAAAAATCACAGCAACAGCATCTTTTCGAAGTCTTTTTGATCCAACATATTTCTCTACAAAGTGCATTTCACATATAAAAATCCTTGGGGTGATGAAATTAATATCGTTTGAGCACATCATTCCACAAGACATGCAAAATTTCACCCATTTATATCTTAGAACAGGATCCTTTAGAAAACTGAAAAATTAAATAAAATCACTATTTATAAAACAAAACTGTCCAAAACTAACATGAAAAAACAGAACATACCTATTTAAATTAATAAAAAGAAAACCAAATAGGCTGTTAATTGCATTTCTTGTTGGAGATAATTGTTCTTGGTTTACCTTGAGGTTCACCTGTTGTTATTTATTAATATAGCCATAAAAAATTGCAACAGAAGATTTGTTAATTTTTTATTAAAATACATAAATAAGTAAGTAAATAGATAAGTACTTAAGTAATAATGAAAATAAAAATCAATCTATATTTTTTTTTAACTGAAGATTGAAGTATGAAAATAAGAGGATGATCATGATATATCCACTTAACTTTCACCCATAACAATGGTAACATGTCTATCATCTTATGCTCACCGAAAAAACTTTCTTAAAAACTTTTTTTCTTCTCTTTAAAAATCTTGACACTGCAGCTCTTGAAGCATCGCAAACAATACATGTAATGTATTTTGCACCCTTAGTTGTTGAGGGCATCATCATCATGCTTATATCTAAAATGTGAGAAATTATATAAGATAAAAGTGGAGATAAAAAGGACAAGTTATCCCAGAATATTTAAATTATAACATGGGGTTCTTTTAAAAAATAAATAATGTTGTTCCAACACACCAATAAATAATGTTTTCAACCAATCCAATTGGTTGAAAATCAGCTGATAGTAATCAACCTGATTTAGATTGTGCTTCCCAAAAAGGGCTAGTAATGACATTTGATTGAAGTTAACAAGTAATACAATGCAAAAAATAATCATCTACTATCTGCTATTCACTTAGAACCCACATTACTTTCTGGTTTATCCTGACATGGGTGAATACATAATAATAACCTCGAAAGTAACTTTGACTTAATTACAAAAGTTCCTATCTATCTTACTATTAAACCCTAGATTAAACCCCACCAGAATACCGAAGAATTTATGAGAATTTAGTAAACTATTTTGAAGATTACTTGTTATAGCTTGTAATTTGTACTTAATAAGTGTAGGTCTCTTAAACAATTTTTTAACTGTTTATGTTAGTAGACAATCAGACCTACTGCATAGATGACCATAATAAAAGGTGATATACTTAGTGATAGATATTGAATTACAGCCAAGTGACTTGTGTTTTCTTAATTTATATTGTAGCATGCCCCTAATCCACATATCTAATAAGTACCCCTCCTAAAATAACAAACTGATGCTTCCTAAGCACTTCACCCGTAGTTACACTTTTGATAGAGTAATTGCCAGGAAGTGTATTACCTATTACTTAACCAATTCATACCATACCTTATTCCTAGGAAATCGCCCTAAAGAATTTAAAACAGAACTTTATTGTCTTTGAACTTTGGCTGGACTGTGGTGTTTTCCTCGGCTTCAAAAGCCTACCTCGGATCCTCGGTACCCCTCGGCCCTCGGCGTCGATACCACTTGCTTAAACTCGCGAAACGTCCACACAAACAAAAAAAAAACAAGTAACAACGTAAAATAAACAAGATATTGCGGTAAAACTTTTAATACTTAAAAGATTCGCGTTATTCGAGTCTCAAAACTCCACGGGCCCCCTGGCACTACGACACAATAATACAACAAAACGGCGGGAATCACGAAATAAGTTAGGTTAAATTCGGTTAAAAGCAACTGCGTTGCGACGTTGACAGATCCGAATTACATAAATCTGAACGGATCAAAAGATTACTTAAAATATTTTAAAAGGCTGTACTAATAATATTCTTAAGTTTTCTTTACCGGAGTTATACTGTCTCATACATATGAACATTTTCTTGTTTAGTTTCGAAAACAGTAAATGGAAATATAAATATATATTTAATATTATCCTTTGACGTTAAGGTAACATTATCACGTGATCTATTTATTGCAATTAAAATATTACTATCTTGGCAACGTTGATTTAAGGGCGGAGCTTAGAGGCCTGCGCATGCGCATTCGAAAGCTTTCGAGCCCTCGCTACAGGACACACTTTTGAGGCTAACGCTAAAATTATATATCTCCCAGTTATCTGTGTATACCTAGTCAGACATTTCAAATGGTTTAATTTCTCCAAGGCTGTTATTTAGCTAAAACTATGATAGATGTCGCTCGAAGATTAAACCCCAGAATATTTCAAACATTTCAGAAGTGAAGAAATTTTATTGCAGCCCCATCTACCTGCCTGTTGTGTCTGTGTGATAAGATAGAGAGATAGAGAAGACGCTGCCGTAGCGTATTTTCTTGATTTGTCTTTACGGAATCAGTATATGTGGATTAGTTTCCTTTCGACAGTACAGGATCGTATTTTGACTCTCTGTTAACGTTTAAGGTCTACATGTACTGTGTTATACTCCATGCACAGGGTGGCGCAATTAAAACTTTTTCACCGACACGTTTCTCCGAAGGAAACTGATAAAATGATAATTCGGGATTTAAAGAATTGAATTAATTTGGAATTTTTACAGTTTCCCTATGACCAGACACTCATTTTTTCTCTTAATCAACTGAACAGAACACGTATACTGAATTTTTATTTTTAGCCCTATAAGCCCACTGCATTTTGTGATATTTTGTTATTGTTTAATGGTTTAAAACTTTATTGATATACATGGCAACAAAAAACCAAAAATGAGTAAGGCTCATGGCCACGCTTGAATTCAACCAACATTATACCTACATTGTTATTGTTACTGTTGTGAACGATAATATTGTGGCAGGTTAACGCACATAGCATCCAATGGATATTCGATATCCGTTGTGTATCCAATGGATATCCCAAATAGGATATCGTTTTTAGAGGTCTTTTAGATATCCATGCAGCTTCCAAAAGCGAATATAAAATTACGTAAGCGGAATTGCCTCTATGGTGGATGTCTAATTGACATCTTATGAATATCCAGGGCTGACAATGTATAATAGGTGTAATTAACCGATTTATTATATCCCAAATTTCTTCATTTTGGCTACATTTTTAATAATATAAAATATAAAACGATGCTAATGCGCCGTTTATACGCGCTAATAAAGTCATGCGTACTCTAGAATCGTTCGCTAAACACTGATCACGACCACTCACTAACTAGAAGACCACCAGATTGCAAACAGTGAAGAATGAAAACTGAAAGGCATTGCCTAACCGCGCACATTCTGCGTTGAAGATGTCCGCACAATCCGCACAAGACGCGCACCATTCAAAGTTGAATCGAGCATCGCGCAGCTTCGTGGAACAGATCAATGTTGCCGTTGTTCTCAAGTTTTCAAATATTGTATACATTTTTTAAAAGCTTTTCCTAACAGCTCAACATTACCCGACTGTGAAACTTTGGTTTTACCGTAGGGAATTTTTTTACCGTAGGGGATCTTAACTACGCCTATGATGCAATGCCTGGTTCATCCGATGAAAGATACAGGCATAAGAGGCATTGCCAAGTTAGGAATTGCATTGAACGGTTATTTGGTGTTTTGAAGGCCCGTTTTAGGTGCCTCAGACAAGATCGAGTGCTGCACTATCAACCTCAAGAAGCTGCATATATAGTAATAGCATAAAGTGTTTTACTATTACATTCACTATTACCTTGCTTTTTAATACCTGCGATAACTTTGCTTGTCACTTTTGATTTGTGTGTCAAAGTTAATAAATGTGTTCGCGTCTTTTTCGGTCATCTCCTAGAGGATGCTGACGACGGAGGTTGAGGTTTGTCGCCTCTAGAAAGTAATTACGCAATTACTCCGTCCAAAAGAGCGTAGTAAGTACTTTTGCTTAACATATACATTTAGTAACTTTGACCCACATTTCAAAAAGAAACTTTAATTTCTCTTTCATGTTATATTTTTTGTTTGTTTTATTCAAGAGCACTTTGTTGTATTTTATCTTTGCTTTTATGTATGTTTTCTATAATATTTACGCTTTGAAACAAATAGTATAATTCAATGTCGGTAGGGGTATTAGCCCTCGAAGTAGTTGTTTCTATTTGTTTCCTTCTTTATGTATAGCTACAAGGTTTTGGAAATGCCGAAAGCAGACAAGTTTTGAAATTTCGAAATTGTAATTAAACATGTGCATTTTCGCATATCTTAATTAAACTCTGGTTCTATATTCTTTGCAAAAAGCTTAATATTTTCTTGGCTTTTTAGCATTGATTTTTTATTACTTTATTAATTCATTTTAATATTTTTTTTGCTTTATAAAATGAGCTTTGAAACAAACACTGTAATTCAATGCCGGTAGGGGTATTAGCCCTCGGAGTAGTTGTTACTGTTTGTTTCCCTCTTTAACGCTGCAATATTTTTGGAAATATTGAAAGCAGATAAGTTTTCAATTTCCAATTGGTAAAAATAGCTTTTTTGCATATTTTAAACTAGAGTTTCCTGCGAAAAAGCTAAAAATTTCGTTCACTAGTAATAGCATGTTCAATTCTTCATAATTTATTATTAGAGAGGTAGGTTATGGTCTTATAACAAGTTTTTTAAGGGAAATGGCAATATATTGCAGTGACAAGAAAAAAAGTTAATATTTTGCATACTTACTACTAGTCCAAATTTTCAGATTGCCCTTGTCAGAAATTGAAAATTATGATGATAGACCTGCCGAGGAAAATGACTTTAGATTAGATAGAGAAAGAGCTACTGTACGTGATCATATTATTAATACATATTTTTAAATTGTTAAAATACATGTTGATAGGTTTACGTTTTTATTTTAAGTTGTTAAAAATATAACATAATGGATAAATATTTATTCAAATCAGAAAATAACTCAATCTCAGGTACAGCTGAATACAGTATGCAATAAGTATTATAGGAAAAAAAACATTGTTCTTAGGTACTACCAATTTTGAAAAACTAAAATGTTTCAGCAAGCTATCAATACTAAATGCAATATTATTATTTGATTCAGCAATTGCTTTTAAACTTTCCGCGATAGCTAAAAGAGTGTTACTCTCAATTAATTTAGAAAAAAGTTCAGTTTCTTTAGTTTGGCTAGTAGGTGGAGATTTCTTACGTTTTGTTTCCCTTGGTGTCTCGATTGGTGTAGAATCATCTAGGGATTTACGAGCCAGGGCTTCTTGTTTGTTATCATCATATTGCGGAATAATAATTTCATTACAATACAATAATCAGGAGAGTTCTGATGATTTGCTTCCACAGCTTCCTTTTTAGCTTTATACCAATTACATAGTATAATATTCGCCAAACAACACATTCCTTCTCCAATCATTTCGGTATCACTACTTTTAATTGGTTCCCTAGACAATGCATCTGCAACTTTATATAAAACTCCTTTTCGATAGCGAATTTCAAAGTCGAATTGTTCAAGATACATACTCCATCTCCCGACCGAATGGACTTTTCGTGGAATGTAACCATTTAAGAGACTGGTGATCTGTAACCACACTGAAATGATATCATTCTAAGTAAGGTCTCATTTTCTCAATTCCCCACACAATAGCTAGACATTCTTTTTCAGTCACAGAAAACTTTTACTCGGTTGCGGTTAATGATCGACTGGCATACGCTATTACATGGTTTCCATCCTGAAAATTTTGAATTAAAGCCACACCTAACCCACCACCAGACGCATCTGTTTGTAAAACAAATGGTCTTGTAAAGTCTGGACAAGCCAGTACTGGGACTTCGGTGAGACACGTTTTCAATCTAATAAATGCATCTTCTTGTGTCGCTGTCCATTTCCACTGTATTCCGTTCTTCAAAAGACCGTTCAATGGAGCGACTATTTGCGAAAAATTGTTTACAAATCGTCTATACCAAGATGCAATTCCTAAGAAACGACGTAAGCTACGAATGTTAGTCAGTGCTGGAAGTTCTAATATTGCTGCCACTTTATCTGGATCAGTACATATTCCATCAGAAGTAATCAGTAAGCAATCATTTACGTCCGAATTGACATTTATCCGGATTTATCTTAAGATTTGCTCTTCGTAATCTGGTAAACACTTCATCCAAATTTTGTAAGTGTTGCTCGAATGTCTCTCCTAATGTTATAATATCGTCTAGATAAGCAAAACAGTATTGATCTAACTCAGGTCCAATTATAGAATCCATTAGGCGTTGAAATGTCGCTGGAGCAGAGTGTAAACCAAAAGGCATTACACGAAATTGAAACAATCCCATTCCTGGAAAAGTGAAAGCGGTTATTTGTTTACTTTCCTCTGACAACGGTACTTGCCAATATCCTTGTTTCAAATCTAGACTTGTAATATATCGTACTTTCTGCAATTTGTCAAGAATAGCCTGTATATACGGTAACGGATAAGCATCTTTGCGTGTTACAGAGTTAACTTTTTGAAAATCTGTACAGAAACGGGGTTTACCATCTTTCTTCCGGACAATGACAACAGGTGAACTCCAAGGACTATTGAATGGTTCAATTATTCCTTCTTGCCACATTCTCTCAACTTCGGTTTTTATAATTTCTTGCATCTGTGGGTTTCTCGGTTGGTACCTTTGTTTTATAGGCTTGGGATTTGATAACTGAATATGATGTTCAATTAAATGTGTAGTTCCTTGTATCTTTTCAAATTTCGGTAGTTCCTGTTTCAGAAAAGCTTCTAATCGGCATTATTCATCTTTATTTAATGTCAGTGGTAGTTTCTCTTTCTTTTCTTCAACCATATCGATGGGACTGCCAATGGGTTGAGCGGACGGTAGTAGACGGTTACGGTAACGGATCTGGCTACTTTGTAGATCAATAGTGAATGGATGGCGGGATAGTATGTCCATTCCTATTACAATTGCGCTTCGTAGTTCAGGTAGGTGGGCGAAGTTCATAAGCTTAACGGTACCAGAAATGCTTCTTTAATCTCGACCATGGTTCCGTTGGCAACCACAGCAGTATCTATGGATGGTCCAACCTTAGAGCTTCCTAACTCTAAACAAACATGAGCGAGTTTGTCTCCTAAATAGGAACAAGCAGAACCAGTATCGACTAGGGCGGTGTGTGGCTTTCCATACACAATAACGGAGATATGCGGTCGGTTATCGGTACATCACTTCTTGATCTTCGGTTAACGGTGGAGGTCCTGTTATTCAGGGATCGACTGGACCTCGGATTATCACGATCCCGGTTCAGTTTTCCCTTCTCTGTGGCACATACAATCACGGGTCAAAACTCCTTCAGTTCCACACCTCGAACAGAATAGTTTTGATTGGTTACTGCATTCGGTCCTAACGTGACCTACTTCTCCACATCGCCAGCAGAGGGGTTTTCTTCGTGTCAGCTCTTGGTTAATCGTCTGTCCCTGTATTGGTATATTTGGTTGGAGTCTTTGTCCAACTCCCTTATTAGCTGTTCTTTGAGCAATGCTTAGGCTAGAAGTTTGCTCTGATTGATGAGACCTTTGGGGTCGCCGTAATGCACTTGTCTCGTTCCGAGAGTTTTGATTTAGTTAAGGTTGCACACCATTATCACTGATTATTTTGCGTGGCAGTCCAAATCTCATAAATATTTCATTGATCAAATAACGAGCACACTCCTCTGCAGTGGCTTGCTGGAGCGCAAACAACTCCATCCACTTTGTAGCGGAATCCTCAACAATGAAAACTCATCTTTCGCTGTTTGGTCCCGGTGGCAGTGGTCCGAATAAATCTACATTTAGTACTTCGAATCGCCTAGCATAAGCCGGTGTCTGTAAAAGTCCTGATTGGTCGCTTTATATCTTTGACACTCTGGACAAGATTTGAGGTAGTCAGTTATGTAGCGTCTCATTCCTGGAAAATAATAACGTTTGGCGATGCGGCAGTAAGTCCTTTCAATTCCATAGTGTCCTGCGGATGGAGCATCATGGTATTCCTGAAGTATCCTCTCTCTTTCTTGTTTCGGAATGACCAACTGAAACTCATCATCTTCATCTTCGGATGAACATCTATAGAGGACTCTTTGCGTCATGACGTAACCTCTATCAGTCCATTTTTGAAACTCTTGGTCAGTACCCTTAGAGTCTTCAAAACATTTCATAATTTTAATGATATCTGGATCTTGCAGCTGCTGCTTCCGGATTTCATAACTGTTACACCTTGGTAATTCTATGCTGCTCATGCATATATCACATGCTGCCTCTGTTTCATTCATTCATTTCTTCGTCCAGGTAAGTATCCGACTTTGATGTCAAAACTTTGAATCTGTAAGGCCCACCTAGCAAGTTTACCTGTTGGGGATTTAATATTGAGCAACCATCGTAGAGGTTGATGATCTGTTTGCACAGTAATTGGAGCGCATCCAACATATCCTCTGAATTTATTCAAAGCCCAAACCACCGCCAGGGCTTCCCTTTCGCTTGTCGAGTAATTCCTTTCTGTGTCATAAAAGTCGACTGGCATATTCAATTGGGTGCTCATCCTCCTGTTCCCCATGTAACAAAACAGCTCCAAGTGCATAGCTGCTCGCATCCGTTCTGATGATAAAAGGCTTGCTGTCGTCACTTTGGCCAAGTATTGGGGCAGTACTTAAGCTTTGTTTTAATTTTTCAAAAGCTTGCTGCTCACTATCCGTCCATTTCCAAGCTGCACTCTTCTTTGTCAGATTGCTCAATGGTCTAGATATCTCAGCGACGTTCTCAATGAACCTGCGATACCAACTGGCGGTCTGAAGAAAAGATTGGACTTCACGTACATTTTTAGGAAGTGGCCTTTGCGATATGGCAGCTGTCTTCTCTGGATCTACAGATAAACCACTTGGGGTGATTAAATGTCCGAGGTATTTTATGTGAGGACAAACAAACACACCCTTTTCGCAATTAGCACGAGGTTTGAATTGATCAAGTCTATCAAATACTAATTTTAAGTCCACTAAATGTTCGTCAAACGAGCTAGATAGCACTATAATATCGTCAAGGTATGCTAACACGACTACTGTTCCATTATCTTTTTTAAGTCCATTCCGGAATCGGTCAATTAAACGTTGAAACGTCGCCGGCGCGTTTTTCAAACCGAACGGCATACGAGTGAACCGGAAAGTTCCGAAGGGCGTCACAAAAGCAGTTTTAGCTTTTTTTTTATATAGAGGATTAGAGAATCTGCTATACAGACATGAGGGCTTGGCACATGGCGATCGAGGTTTCCCACATAGTGTCAGTTTGGCGTCTTCCCTCCGGGAGCACCGACTGACTAAACTCCATCCCTCTCTTCCCGGTACCGCCTTACGGCATTACTTCAGGGTAAATTTTTCTTGTGTTTCTTCTTCCTCTCTTTTTTTATTTACAATCGTTGGTCCATTTCTTGTTTCTTTTTCTCGTCCTCGATTTTTGTTTTCATTGTCACTGTTATGAATTGTTTTATAGCCTCCCAGTTTTTTTTGTTTGACAAGAGTAGTGAAGCGATGTTGTGCGGGCTAATTTGTGTTCCACATTTTACAGTTGTCTTGCGTCGTTCTGTCTCCCATCTTGGGCATTTGAAAAGAGTATGTAGTGAGTTGTCTATTTGTGTGAGGTCGCAGTATTTGCAACCTGGGCTTGTCTTCTTTCCTATTCTGTGAAGGTATTCCGCGAATACTCCGTGTCCTGTAAATATTTGCGTCATGTAATGGTCTGTCTCTGTCCAATCTGTAGTTATCCATTTTTCTAGGTCTGTGATGAAAGTCTTTGCTGTTCCTTAGTAGTTATTCCATTCATTACTCCACTCTCTGTGTATTTCATCCTTTATTTCAGCTATCTGAGTTTTATTTTTGCTGTTGTGTATTTGCGTCCTTTGCCTAATTTGTAGTTTTATGAGGAGTATCTTTGCTATTGTTAGGAGTGCGGTAGTGGGGGCAGTTCTGTATGCCCTCGTTATTCTTAGAGCTATTTGCCTGTTTGTCTTCTCTAGGAGTGCAGCGTAGTATTACTAGGTTGTTATATTTTCCCAGATCGGTGATCCATAGAGGATGATGGATGTCACAGTGTTCGTTAGTGCTTTGCGTTGGGTGAATGTTGGTCCGTTTTTTGTTGGTGTGACCCTTGAGAGCATGTTTATTACTGTCTTCGCCTTGTTGCATATGGTTCTTATATGTGTGTGGAATTTGAAGTCCTTGTCAATATTGAGGCCCATGTATTTGATATAGTTCTTTGAGACTATTTGCTTGTCGTCTATGTTTAGTTGAAGTTTTGTCAGCTTTCTTCTTCCGTTTAAGATTATTAAGTCTGTCTTTTGTACTGCTACTTCTAAGACCCATTTGGTGTAGTAGGTGTTCTTGCCTCTAGTGATTCTTTGGTTTTTGCTACTGTTATTATTGACAGGTCATCAGTGTATGCAATCAAGTGCGTCTCTTCCAGTTGTATTTTCCTGAGTATCCTATTGTAGAAAAGGTTCCATAATAGAGGCCCTATTATTGAGCCTTGCGGGACTCCGCAGCTCATTTTCATTTCCTCGCAGCAGGGGAGAGTAATAGTTCTGTTTTCAAGGTAATCCTGGATAATTTGTTGCAGGTAGCTGCTTACATTTGCCGATTGTAGCGCTTTGATGATGTTTGTCCAGGGGGCTGAGTTAAACGCATTTTTTATATCGATGGTGACCATTGCTGAAAACTTCCTGTTTTTGTATGCTAGTTTGTTAACTTCTTGGACAATTTGTTTTACTTTTTGTAGGGCACTTATTGTGCTGCGTCCTTTTCTGAAACCGTATTGGTGTTCGTGGATAAAGTTTTTCTTTTCAAGTTCCGTTTCTAGTCTATCTTTTACTATTTTTTCCAGAATTTTTCCGGGCATATTTATGAGGCATAGGGGTCTATAAGTTTGGATGTCGTTGGGGTTCTTTTGCGGCTTTTCTATCAAAACTAGTTTTGCTTTTTTCCATATTTCAGGAAAAGTTCCGGTCGTCACGTATGCATTCATTACATTTACCATATTGTCTACAAAGTGTTTATTTTCTATAGCTTTTTTAATTATTTCAGAGGTGATGTTGTCTGGTCCCGGAGCTTTTTTGCTCTTGATGTTTCTTGTTGCTGATATCACTTCCTCTGTAGTTACTATGGGTACTGTGCCATTTTTTATTGTTTTATTGTGCCATCTTCTTGTAGGATGTGAGGGAAACAGTTTGTAAAATTGCTCTATTTGGGTTTCTTTATCTAGAGTTATTTTTGGTTTGATATTTAGTTTAGAGTATGCTATTTTATAGCCCCGTCCTCATATGTCTTTTTCCGTTTCGTCCAATAATTTGGTCAAACTTTTTTTTTTTTCACTTTTAATCATTTTTTTCAGTTCTTGCTTAGTTTTTTTGTATAACTTTTTAATTTCCTCTTTTCCGTTTACGTCAGACGGTGTTGCGTTTATTCTTGTGAGGGTTCTTCTGATTTTATTGCACTGTTTTCTTTTCATTGCAATATCTGTTGTCCACCAGTGTGCAGGTCTATAGTTTGAGTTTGGTGATTTTCTTTTTGGGAGTAGTTTATTGCATAAATTTGTTAGGTATTTGGTCAGCTCTTCAGCAGTGTTTAGTTTCGTCTGTGTGTCTTGTTTGAGGTAATTTTCCATCTTTATTTTGCCCATTTCGTCCAATTTCCACCCTTCCAAGTTTTCTTTGTTGTTCGTTACTTCTTGTTCGGAAAATGTTAATTCATACGTTATGTAAAAATGTCCGCTTAGGCTGTCTATATTGTTAACTACGTGCCAGTTGCTAATTTTATTACATATTCGGCTTGATGAGGCTGTGATGTCTATTAATGAGGTGCCGTTTGCGTTGGAGAAGGTGGGTAAGTTTCCAGTATTTATGGCTGTTAGATTATTTGAGATTAGTAGTTCTTCTAATAGCGGTCCTCTAGGGTTCTGCACCGTTGATCCAAATACCTTTGACTTCGCGTTGAGATCCCCTGCGATTAGAATATCCTTATTGCAATTTTTTATAAAGGTGTCTATTTGGCTCAGAAAGTTTTCAAATGCTTGCAGGGTTTTGTTTGGAGAGAAGTAGCATGAGATGACAATGACTGTGTCGAGTTCAATAGCTGCAAATCCGTGATGTCGGGTTATTTTCATCACCTTTAGTTGTTTGGATGTCCATATGAAGCAGTTTAGGTCATATATGAAGATTTCCTTTTTCCGATGTGTTGGTTCTTGTCCTAGTATTATGTCTGTCTTGTTCGTATGCAAATTGCCTAAGTAGGTCTAAGGCGTTATATTTTCTGTCTATGTTTATGTGTAAAATTTAAATTTTTTTGGTTTCGCGTTCTGCAAACATTTTGGCTTTAAATCATTCTACGAGTTTGCCTCATTTCTAAGAATGCCTTCTTATAGAGCGGGCATTCGTAACTGTATGTTTTGTGGTTATTATTGTCAGTGCAGTTGAGACATTTCGGTTGTTCTTTGCAGTTTTTGATTTCATGCTGGGTCTAACTACAGTTAAGGCAACTTCGTTCTCTGCGGTCGTTTCTGCAGTTAGGGGTGATGTGTCCAAATTTATAACAGTTTAAGCATATTACTGGCTTGTTTGTTTCCTCTACTCTACAGTTACTCCATCCTATTCGTATTTTTCCCGTATTGATTAGTATGTTGGCTTTTTCAATTGGTAATTTTGCAAAATCATAGAGGAGTTTATTTTGGTAAGGTTTTATAGCTAGTTGTATTTTAATTTCGCTTTTTTCCTCAGCGGTGATTTTTAGTGTATCGGTAATAGCGTCTTCTACTTCTTGTTGTTCGGTTGTGCTAGTTATATCCTTTATAAACACTGTTTTGTAGTTTTTGGCTATTGATGTGTCCATATCTTTGTCTATGTTTTTTTTTACTTCTTCAAGGAAAGTCTTCTCTTCATGTTCGTTTGGTTGATATTTGATATGTATCTGTCCTTTGTTGTCGTGTCTAATATTGTGCACTCTTACTCCTATGTCTTGGATTTTGATGTTTTTTTTTCTCATTTTTGACGTTATTTGGGAGTATGTAGCTTCCGAGTTTACTCCTTTTATTATAACTGTGCCTATTTTCTTGTTTCTAGTTGTTGTCCAATTAAAGGGATCGTTATTTGTAGAAGTACCTGTATTTGTGTTCAGTTCTCCGTTTGCGTGTACTCCTTGTTCCTGTGTTGTTATTGGTTTGTACGGAGCTCTTGTAGTTGAATATTTTGTCATGTTCATGTCGTGATCTTGCAATATTTTTCCGCCAGTCGTCTTATTTTTACTATGCCTTTCGTGTAATTACAGAGTGTGATTTTTTTGGTCGCCTCGTCCATTTTTCTAGGGATGTTGAAATGTTCTGCTCAAATTCTGGAATTTTTAATCCAAGGACGTGTAGTGTATTTCCATTTTCTTCTTTGTTGTCTTCATCTGTGGGGATTTTTGTGTCGACGCTAATTACTTTACCTTCATCTGGCTTTCCAGATTTCAGGTAACTGGAGATTTGCGGAAAGGTTTCGCCTAGTTTTTTCTTGTAGCCATTATTTCCCTGTTCGTCCGTATCTATGATCACTATGGTGTTATTTTCGATTGAAAGTGGGTTTCCTAGGCCCGGTGTTGTTTTTGGGTAACATTTGTCATTCCATTTTAATTTTATTATCTCCATGATTTTGCTTATGTTATTTGCTTCATGTAATTATCCTAGTATGTTCTTTTGGTCGTAGTTCGGGTCCGTTTGTGTGTCTATGTTTTTTGTTTCCGCTCTTTTCGTTAAGTATTGCATTGTGTATGTTTCTTCGTTTGTGTGTCTGTAGTTTTTGTTTCTGGTTTTTCGTTACATGATTCTGTACCGAGTTCCTATTTGTAGGGAGTTGATGAGGTCCCACATTTCTGCGGTATTCATCAGGCTCGACTTTGTTCTAAGTTTTTCTGTGATGTCTTTGATTTCCCTTTTGGTGTTTCCGTTGTCTCTTACTTGATTCGATAGCTGCTTTACAGTTTCGTCCATAGTTTTGATTAAGTTTTTCAGTTTCTTTAGTTTCTCTCTGTCTGCTTTCAGATATTCTTCGTCGTTGTTCTCATTCGCACTTCCTATTGATGCAATTCTTTTACGCTTAACTGATTTGCCTGCTTTATCATCCCAGCGCAGATCAAAGTAGCCGGTTTTACTTTGTGGAGTTGTAGTATTTTTCATCCTTTCCTGCTTTTGGTTCGTCCACGGTGGTGAGGTACTCAGACTTAAAGTTTTCTTGTGCGATGTCATTGCCTTCCAAGGAGGAAGTTCTTCGTCATCATCCATGCCCCCGCTGTCAGCTGCGTTTTAGTTGTTGCGATGCCTGCCTTTGTCGTAAAAGCGAAAGGAAAGAGAGTTGTGGTGCCGTAGTACCGCTCTCGCTTATCGCCGGAGATAACGTATGCAAGTGCGATTTGCCTATGCCGATATTTATCGGTCTTTAGCCTTTAGATTGTTTATCTCATAGGATATTAGTAGAGTCCACTAATATTTACCTTTGGTTTGACAAAACACAAAAACACTCACACTTTAATAGTTGTACAGGGGTTATTTTTTCCCTTACACTAATATAAAATTCCACTATGAACTTCGCGTTACTTGGTTTAATCCGTCCGTATTTATAGGAGCGATTTCAGACCGTGTTCATCGACCGATCATATAAAACTTTTCATTATATTTTTTGGAAAAGTGGGTCATGGAAATTTGACAGATTGCCCCTCGTATAATATTTGAACTGTGTCAGTTTTATTGGTTATATTGACAGAATTTAAAGGTTATAAAATGCTGCCATTACAAAAAATGTTGTTGCCAGAACTTACCGAAAATAATAGTTGTAAGTGAAAATAATAAATCCATGTAATAGAGCTGCTACTACGTTTTTCAGGCAGGTCAAATACTTGGCAAAAGTAATTCTTAGGACAACAAATTTTCTTATACTAGAGCTGGGACATCGACTTTTGCTCACCCTGTGCAACATACGGTCATCATATTGTTGCGAACTCGGGATTCAATAATTCCAGTGTAACGATTTAACACGAAAACACTATTTATTTATTCCACAATTACACACGACTACTAAATAACTCACTACTTAACACTTTATAGCTTTCTATTATCGCTTCGTACTTTATCTTACTTATAGCTCGCTTAAAATAAGACTATATCTAACCGCCGCTCTATGCGCCTTTTATATACAATCCTAAAATTACAGAAAAACCTAGAAACTTCTTTATAAGAATTCTTGAATAATCTCACATAAAAAAAAGGTTGTAAACAACTGCCTTCTAGATTAAACCGAGCAATAAATCACTCGTGTCAGCCATGACGCAGCGCGGATAGGTCGCGAAGCTCCATTAACCACACGCGTTGCCCCGCCTCCCATGCGGCGTTGCTGCGAATCGTAACATCGACACAGTTCAAAAATTATATAGGGGTCATTCAAATAATAGCCTTTCGAAAAACTTTATGGAACGGTTTATAGAACTAAACTTCCGAAGGGCGTCACAAAAGCAGTTTTATCTCGGTCAGCTTCATTGACCTCGACCTCATGATAACCAGATCTCAAGTCGATGGTAGTCATATATAATGTTTTCTTGGCGGCATGTAAAAGGTCGTCCATGCGAGGAAGTAGATATGAATCTGTTGTGGTGATAGAATTCAACTTTTGGTAATCAACGCACAACCGGATGCCCCCTGTTTTCTTCGGCACCAAGACAACCGATGCGGCCTAAGGGCTTTCGCATTCCTCTACTATGCCCTGTTCCAAAAGCTGTTCAGGTTGTTCCTTGAGGAGTTCCTTTTTTTGAGGGGCCATGCGGTACGGCGGTGAAGCTATTGGCAATTTGTCCTCAGTGTTGATGTAGTGGGTGATATAAGGTGTTGGGTCTCCCTCCACTTTAAAGGTCTCTCCCTCTGTTCTAAAAAGGATGACAGCTTTTTCCTTTCACTGTCCGTCAGCATAGTACCTTCGTCAGGCCTAAGAATATCACTATTACAAAATGCTGTAGTCTCACAATTTTCTTTCAATAAAGGTGGCGCTACAGGCTCCTCATACAGTAAGTCATATTCATGATTTTGGTTATCAGCAAATTTCCATTTATTTGCAATTGGGTCCAGAACTATGCCAGCATCCTGTATAAAATCAATCCCAAACAAAGTACTGGTTGGGGCATCTGGAAAAACTATAAATTTAGTTGGTATGATCTTATGTTCAAGGTTGACATCAATTATGGCGGTATACACTTCTCTCGATTGGCACTGTCCATCTGCAAGCTTGACTCGTACAGTTTCTTTGTTAAATGTATAACCGTCTTCAAGCAATAACTTATAAAGTCCAGTACTGGCTATACTTTGTTTTGCGGCAGTATCAATAAGGCCTTGACCATTATGGTTGGAAATAACCACTCGAAGAATTGGTCTATTTCGTGGGCTCAATAGTGTGTCAATATAAAAGAATTCCATAGAAGCAGCTCCTGTGTTGCAGCATGTAGGGCAATTTGTCCGAATGTATCCCGGTTTCCCACACCCATAACACTTTACAGTGCTCTCAGAACGATTTTGCGATAAATTTAAAACACTCTGTCTATTCTGTTCGTTATCACGTGGAGAAGTGTTACTTGCTTGGAGTTTGCTTTGTAACTTACGACAACTGTCTTTTAACCCTTTCGCTGCTGAGCTGTCTGACCGACGACCGATCCCACAGTGCTGCGCTTTACGCGTCATCCGCAGTTAGTCAATTTTTTGTTCAAAATCATGTAATTTTTAATTAAATTAAGGCTTTTTGATAAAAAAACAACTTCTTAGTTTGATTAAAGCATATTTCTGATTCCCTACTTTTGTTTTTTATTGTTAATATTTGCGTATTTCTTTGTTAACACTATTTATTAAATAAGTTATTAAAAAAAAACAACAAAGTTTTAGACTTAAATGAAAAAGGTTTAGACATTTTTCAGATTACGCAAGACATGATATCTTTCAAAACAGGGACTAACACATAACCCAACATCACATTCTTGGCACATATAAGTGGTTTCTCTTCGTAACTTCTTCTGTGCACAAACGAAACATCTCCTTCTACCGGTCAATTGATTCGGATTTACCGGTGGAATTCTTGAAGGAAAGTGTCTCGGCGTCAATCTCAGTGGAGCTGGATGGTGTGCTCTTCTTGGCGAAGAAAGAACATCACCAGGATTGGCCTCTAGCATTTGATGAATCAAGTTCAACTGAAACTTGGGTAATGGAATTTTCTTCCCTGTAGCATTTTGAAACAAGACGTGTGAATTAAGAAGAACCATATCCATAATATGGAAAAAAACCTTCTTTTACCACTTGCTGCTTCTTCTAACACACTCAACGCAACTCAACAACATGTCAGCCTTATCCACTGCCCCCATCTTTTTATTATAGTCGATTATACATGTCGGTTTCATAGTTTTCCTGCCCGTTACTTTGTCAACTTTTCCCGTAACACTCATAGTCTTATCATGGGATGTACTAAGCATAAATACTTCCCGTTTATCGCACCATTTGACTGCAATGAGATGGTCATTAGCAGTACGGAAAGAACACTCGCCTTTTTTTAGCTTCTCCTCTCCGTCTTTGGCATATGCTTTCTGCTTTTGCGGACAGTTCCACAGGCGTTGGTGCTATGGTTATACAACCAAATGGATAAATCGGGACTGCCGTACCAATTGTCGATAAAAAGAGTATGCCCTTTGTCTAAATAGGGTTGAAGCAGGGTGGCGATGGCTACATCGCCAGATTTTCCCAAATTTGTCTTCACAGTTTCTGTTGTCGCCCCAGTATAGGTGATGAAGTCCAATTGCCACCCAGTTGTGGAATCGCATAGAACAAAAAATTTTATTCCAAATCTGTGTCGTTTTGATGGTATATACTGTTTAAAAAAAAGGCGCCCTTTATAAAGCATGAGACTTTCATCAATGGACAAATCCTTATAGGGGGTGAAAGACTCCTTGAACACTTGTCTCGTGTGATTCACAATCTTCCTAACTTTACGTAATGTATCATCATTGGCCGGTAAATCATTGTCGCAGAAGTGCAGCATACTCAATATCGACAAAAATCGGTCTCGTGGCATTGTTTTACTGAAAACGGGTGTCTCCAACAAGGGGTCTGTCGACCAGTACTCCTGTATCTAAAAAACGATGGAATTCCTGCTCAGAAGTGTCTGTCCACAGGTTCAATCTTGAGTGTGGACGAAGCTCTTTATGCGCAACGATGTAGTTCTAAACCTATTAGTTTCTCTAACGATAAAATCGGTTATTTCCTCCCCAAAATACACTTGGAAGCAGTCATACTCCGAACAGTTATCGAAAAGGTCTGGTATATTATGCCCGCCCATATTAGCATCAAACGGTAATAGGTTGGGTGGTGTAATGTCCATTTGCTGCCAAATTAAATTGGCATCTATTCTACCTTCATGGGGTTCAGGTGACACTCTGCCATCTGGTTTACCATTGTCTGGAGTTGTTATTTCCTACCACGTTTATTTCATCATCGGACTCTTTATCTGACCCAAGGGACAACTGCCCGCCGAAAAATTCGTCTTCAGAGTCACTTTGGGTTAATATTTCTTGCAACTCATCGTTGTTGTAAAATAGCCTTTTACGAGGGCGTGGTAATTTGGACATTATTGGCCGCACAACCGTTCTCTTAAGCGCACTAAGACGAAGTGAGGCAATACGCAGAAAACGCGTGAAAATCGCCCTGCAGACAGGCACTGACGTGTATAGACTGGCAAATTTTACCAAAAAACTATTCGTGTGGGTACGACGTATATTTGCGAGAGCAGCAGCAAATCATATAAAGATTTTCGCATAAAGACCACATCCGCACAGATCATACATAAATAAAAAAACGCATATATGCGGCACCCGCAGCGAAAAGGTTAAGTGACCCAAATTAAGACAGTAATGATGCGCACGTTTGTCAGTAGAACTTTCAGAATTTTGAAATTTGTTGTCGGAAACTTTTGATATATTATGTTCAAAAGTCTCTTCAATAAGTCTTACTTGTGTTAATAGTTCATTAAAGCTATTCACTTTATCACGCCGAAGTTTCTCTCGAATTCGTCGATTAAGTAGTCCATAAACCAGATCCATCTGCACTTCTTCAGAGAGTGTTTGTGGTGGAAGTTGTGCAAGAATAGACCGAACTTTACAAACGAAAACATCAGTAGGGGTTTTAATATCTTGTTCGGTAGCAAACAACTCGCGATAGTTTTTTAGGACCGAAAGTAATTTGCAACAAATCAACAACCTCCTTCTATGTATTTAAGGTAGCTTTAACACCTTGAAACCATGTAGCCGCGAACCCGTCCAATAGTATCGGAAGTCCTTTAAAAGCATTATCATCCGATACCTGAGCACAGGCTTTATAAATTTGCACGGAGTCTATAAAAGCACTAACATCCGAACTTTTCGCGCCAACAAAACGAGAAGCACAATTCACGAAATTTCCATTCAAAATTGGAATGGTTGGAGCAAGCTGTGGCTGAAGTCTTGTCAATAATTGATTAAACTGTTCATCAGTCAATGTTACGGACATATTATTGACTTTTGCTTCGTTATTTAATTCAGAATTTTCAACGACACGACGTCGTGACCGTAAATTGTACGTATTTGTAGATTCCGTGATAACTGATTGACAGGTAACCCGGAGAAATAGATCAGTACGAGTCAAATAATTAATTTACCTACTTACAGTCTCAAGTCCTTTTTGCTCAAACTTAAACTTTGGCAAGCAACACAGAACTCACAAATGCACTCAATCACCGCAGCAAGAGATACAAAAGTCCAAAAGTATTGCCTTGAGAAAACAGAAGACAATAACAACAGTTTTTAACCCCAATTGCTTAAACAAACACAAATATTTGCAGAAAGATGCCAGGTTCAGTCCAAAATCGTATTTACACGGGCGCTGAACAGTTTTACGGCGTCACTTTTGCGCAATTAAATCCTTTCGGTTCACGTAACATGCACTTATCCTTCACTAAATGCCCAAAATCTTGGAAAATCCGGCCTCAAGTTGGGCAACAGTTATAAGAGGGAGTGTAGATGGGCGTTGAGGTCCTCAGGAATTGACAAGAAAAACGGCACGTAAATAGTTATTTATGTATTAAGAGCGAAAAGTACAACTTTTTTGCTCGGAGAGTGAAGTTTGCCGCTCGACGCGAAGCGGAGAGCGGCAATCACTCGAGAGCAAAAAAGTTACTTTTTGCTCGTAATGCATACAACGTTTTTTCTGCAAATGATCAATTTCACATAATATGAATCACAACTGAGCATAACTGAAGGCACAATCTGAAAATTTAAATCAAATTGACAATGACGTTTTTAATAATTGGTTGAGTGGTGGTAGTTGCTATTGACAGCAAGCGATAAAATCTTTTTCGCTTGCTGTCCTGGGCAACGCGCGGAAAAGTAAACTCACATTCTGATACTCAAAAAAGGTTAGGTTTTCGTTTGTCTAATGAAAGCGTAAAATGCGTCATTATTTGACGTTTGTAGAAAAAAATATTTATTTTATAACAATAAAAGGGGATGCGCTTCCTTAGCGAGCTAAAAATCCACTGCCTACTCACGTACAAGTTATATTACTACTAATCTAAATAAAAGAACACTCTCTCTGTAAAATAGCAGGCGGCGGCTCCCTTTGTCACGTTGACATTGGCAACTGCCGGCCGCTGTGGTTTCCTGGAAATACACTAATCGGCTGCATTCCTAGACGTTCCATTTATATTTAAATATTCGTTACAAAATACAATTTATTCAAGCAGCTTATCCGAAACTCGGCACAGTCATTTCATTGCCTCAAAACAGTCATAACCAGGTTGCAAACTGTTTCTAAGTTATCAAATCATTGAGTCGAGTTTGGGATTTGTTGCTTAAATAAAGAACAAAGCTATTATCACCAGACTTAACAAAATTTAGTCTATCGCTATCGTAAATCGTAATAAACCCACTAAATATATACTGGTGAAAGTAGCAGGATTAGGACAAATAATACACCTCTTCTTTATCGGAAAATGGCCAACGTTTCGACTATTTATTTAGTCTTCCTCAGGGCTGAAATCCAAGAAAATGTCGGTGTAACAAATCCCAAGGCTCAACATTCAACCACAAACAATGCTTGTTAGAAAAATGATGGAAATTAATAGGCATTTCCATCAACATTGTAGTTATAGTAAACTCATAAATAAAATAATGCATAAAGAGTGTAAAAACCATTTAACATTTCACAATTGACAGGACCAAACAGAAAGTGAGGAGTGGGATGTACATTGTGGAAAAACACAACTTACCTATCTTCCACTAGATAGGATAGTCAGTTTGAAGTGTTTTCAGTATGGTTAAAAATGTAAACTTTACTCGATTATTGGGTGATCCTGGTATCTTAGGCTAGACAAACCTCTGCTGTACACGAAGATGCCATTTTTTTTCCGTGTTGATGTGGCCGCCATCAGGGGGCGAATATTTTCAGCTCCCAGTCAATTGCCCCAGAGGGAAGTTCAAAACGATTATGTTATGGCCATTTAATCTACAAAAGTTTATTTGTTTTATGTAGTCTAAAATTGACCGTGTTGTTCAGTTTTATGTTTATCATTTCCGAGATGTTACGTTTTCTATAATTTTGTTCTCTGTCGACAATGGAAACCTTAGAGAAATCAAAGTTGTGTGATGTGGCAAAGTGATGGTGTGCCAAAGCTGTCATTTCACCCCTCTCACGGCCTCCGTCACGACAGTCGGACGGTCGTATTTGTGTTGATATATGCGGCTTTTTAGGCATTGGCGAGTTTGGCCCACGTAGCACAATTCACAATCGGCCCAAGGGACCACATAAACAATGTTAGATGTCAGAGTGTGTGGTGGTGGATCTTTCAAATGTGAAAAGATGTCGCCTACCGTATTATAACATGAATCCTTGAATAATTTCAAATCCTTGAAAACAATTCATCTATGCTGACAGTAAAGACAATGCACACTCTTTTACAGGTATAGTTGTAATATTATAAAAAGCTACTGATAAAATTTTTATCAGAGCAAAATTATATTAAAAGTAACAAAGTAACAAAATTAACAGCTTATTAAAAATATGGAAGCAATAATAAAAAACCATACTGATGAGCTTTAATAAGAACGAAAGCGGTCTATGGTTCCTCTGCCTGATAGAGGAATGAGTTTGATACTCTGCTAAACGTCGCCCCCAGGCAATATAAGTACGAAATCTCGGCCATTTGTCTGTCGAAAGTGACAATATTGCAGAAAACTGGTTTTTGGATCGCTTCACAATCATCTCGTATCCCTTGTGGAAGCACCTGCCGTCGTCAGACGGCGCCACTTACATACACATACAGGCTTTGAAGCAAGAATTAGATCCAATTGCCGTTCAAACTTATTTTTCTGTCAGGTTCGAGGTATACCATATTGATGAGCTCTAATAAGAGCGGTCTATGGTTCCTCTGCTTGATAGAGAAATGAGTTTGATACTCTGCTAAACGTCGCCCCAGACAATATAGGTACGAAATCTCGGCCACTTGTCTGTGGGAAGTGACAATATTGCTGAAAACTGGTTTTTGGATCGCTTCACAATAATAAAAAACATTTAACAGTGGCTCTATATCTTTTAGTACCTAGTTGCAGTCCTACGGACTTGCGACACTGCATCTACTCGCCTTGGCATACTATCTGTTAGATTTCTAATAAATTCTTGGGGAATGGCTTACCAAACATTCAATATCGCTCGCACCGAATCATCAAAATTTTCAAAATCAATCCCTTGCCGACTCAAATCTAACTTTAATTTACTCCAGATATGCTCTATAGCAGTGTTGCCCAAAGTGTGGGTCGCGACCCCCTGGGGGGTCGCAATGAGGTACTAGGGGGGTCGCCGGAAATTTCCAAAATAAGACAAAAACACTACTTTGTTAAATCATGTATTTTTATTTTAATAAAGCCGAAAATAAAAATTAACAATTAATTATCAAACGAAACATAAAACTAAATATTAAAAGTCCTTAAAAATAAAAGAAAAAAATAAAGTCAAATATTACAATGTTAATGAGACCCATGCGCCTGTTTTTTTGAAACTAGTCTTTCAAATCTAGGCTGTGTATTTGAGACACACACAATTATATCGTTTTCAAGTACGAGACGATTTCTCACTTTTGTTTTAATGGCAGTCATAGACGAGAAACTTAACTCACATAAATATGATGTTACAAATGGAACCAAACATTTTACAGCTTCATTCGCCAACTGAGGGTATTCCTGCATCTTTTTGGTCCAAAATTCGTCCGGGTTCTGGGAAAAAAATTGGAGCTTCAACATTCCATCACTTGATATTTCAATAAGTTGTTCTTTCATGTTTATTGGTATTTCAGCATGTTGAAAGGAATCGGCTAAAAACGGATTCAGTATCCATCTGCAACTGTCGTAACTGTTTTGAATTTCTTCAGGGAAATAATCACAGAGCCGTTGTTTCAAATTAAGCAAAGTAACTTGCATGCCTGCAAAAACTTGTTCAAAATTTGTAGCACTGTAACATACATTTTCTATAATTTCCTGAATGCACTGGAATGAATCGAGCTGCCTTTTGCCAAGTGAAGTTGACCATAAATCGATTTTTCTTATAAACCCCTTAATTTTATCTGTGGCTGTAATTATATTAATGTCGCGACCTTGCAAATTTCTGTTCAAAATATTTAATTGTTCGAAAATATCAGCAAGGAAACCTAGTTTCAAAAGCCAAATAGGATCGGTAAATTGATTTTCATATGGGGACTTCTCATCTTTCAAATACATTAAAAGCTCTGCTCTTAAGTGAAATACTCTTTTTAAGACGTTGCCCCTTGAAAGCCACCTTACTTCGGTGTGATAAAGAAGATTTTGAAATATAGCACCCATGTCTTCGCAGATTTTTCGAAAAATACGAGTCTGTAAAGCTTTTCCTTTAATGGAATTTACAACTTTAATGATGGTTTTCATAACACAGTCCATTTCAGGAGGTAAAGCTTTTGACGCCAGAGCTTCTCGATGTAAAAAACAATGTCTCCATGTGGCATTAGGCATTATTTCTTGTAATCTGACGACAAGACCAGATTGATGTCCTGTCATAGCTTTAGCGCCATCTGTGCATATAGCAATACATTTTCCCCAGTCAATAACATATTTACTTGTGCGTTTCACAAAACTGTCGAATAAACATTTTCCAGTGGTATTGGTCTCCAATGGGGAACAAAATAAAATATCTTCTTGAATGCCATTATTTGTATCATATCTTACAAACGTAATAAATTGGGCACAGTTAGATATATCCGTGGATTCGTCCATTTGAAGAGAGAAGTACGTGCATTTATTAAGATTTTCCACAACTTGCGCTTGAATATCTTCTGCCATATCACTAATTCTTCTTTGGATAGTATTATTTGACAGAGGTATTGTTTTTAACTTTGCAGCCTCTTTTTCACCAATCATTATATGTACCATTTCAACAGCTGCTGGCAAAATCAGATTTTCAGCAATTGTGTGCGGATTACTAGTTTTGGCAACGCGATAAGCAACTTTATAACTTGCTAATAATGCTTTTTCGTTAGTAGTGGTTGCCAATTGAAAAGTATCTTGCTGTTTGTGAAGGACGTTCAGCTTTCTTTCAAAGAATTCTACGGGTTTGTCTTTTTTATCTGGATGTTTGCTATTTAAATGTCGAAGTAACTTTGATGGCTTCATGCTTTCGTTTGACAATACTTCTCCACAAATAACACATTGTGGTTTATTGGAAATAATGGTAAAACCATATTTAAGATATTCATCACTGTAAAGTCTGTTTTTCTTTTTATTACTACCACTTTCAGACGTAGATGGTTCTGCACTTCTTTTTAAAAACTTATCCATAATTTGTAATTTATCGTAGACGTAAATACGTAAACGGGAATACGTAAGTCGCAAAATATTTACTCATTACTTAATACCGTTGCATTCGCAACAACGCGCTGTTTCGAACTGAGGTCTCATTGCACATCGCCGCTTATATAAAGCCAAAACGAGGCTACGAGAACGTTCCAGAGTGCCATCTAGTAGCGAAGTAAGGAGTAGAGTAGAGTAGAGCCTTCGCGCATATCATGGAAAAGTATTGCGATGTAGACACAAACAAAGATGTCGCGGTGTACAATGTGCAGTCGACTTTTTATTATTTATTTTTATTGTAAATGCTAGTCTGGCAGAAGTACTACTAGTTTACTAGTGGGACAGATCGCAATTATTAAAATAATTGTTGAATTTTTTAAATGTATTTAGTTTAAACTTAAACAGTAAAGTAAAATAAATTTAGAGAAACCATCAGTTGTAAATTAGGCACGCTAATTTTGTCGCTATTTTGGTTTGGGTGATGAGTAGGGGGTCGTGAACAATTTTTTTAACAAAAAGGGGTCGCGCTTTAGATAAGTTTCGGATAAACACTGCTCTATAGGATTCATGTCAGGTAACATAGGCGGCCATACCATTCTGTCCATATTATGTAGCCCTTTGAGGTCTAGCATTATCATCAACTAAAATAAAATCATCCACAAAATGTCTAGCAGAGGAAATGATAACGTCATTTACACACAAATTGCAATATGAGTGAGCATTACGCTCCGCGGCAAAGGAGGTAGAACCTTCGCGTCTCGCGCCTGTCCGGACGCTTCAGCATGGGACTGTCACGAGTGATTTATTGCTCTGTTTATTTAGAACGTAATTGTTTACGACCTTTTTTAAAATATTCTAGGCTTTTCTGTATTTTTATGATTGTGTATAAAAGGCGAATTTGCCGCCGTTAGTAGTAGTCGCATTTTAATCGAGCTATAAGTAAGCTGAAGTATCAAATGATAATAGAACGCTATAAAGTGTTAAGTAGTGAGTTATTTAGTATCGAATCGTACCTGTGTGTATTTGTGGAATAAATAAATAGTGTTTTCGTGTTAAATCGTTACACTGGAATTATTGAACCCTGAGTTCGCAACAATATTCTCGTCCATAAGAACAACCAAATCGGTCTTTCAATTTCTATTTGTACCACCCCACACAGTAATGTTCCCTCCGCCAAATGCCACTATTTTTTATCCATTAGCCCTTCTCGGTACCTTTCGCGCTCGATAATACGCCCATATCACAACGATACGGGTTGAACCTTGACTCATCCACAAACAAAACCTACCCCAATCTGCCACTCCTCAGTTTAAGTGCGTAATTCGCCCATTCTTTTATTGCTGCTTTATGGGCACGATTTACTAAACAGAAATATCTAAGTTCTATAAATGAGGTAGCTTTTAACCCTGAGGCTCCAATTTGCCTCATAATATATTGATAAAAATTTCATATGGAATGTAAAGACTATGCATACAATGTGGCGAACAAAAAGAACAATTTTTTTTTAAATTTTATGATTTGGTGCAAGAGATATTGAATGCTTGAGAGGCCATTCCCCAAGACTTTATTAGAAATCTGATAGATAGTATGTCAAGGCGAGTAGATGCAGTGCTGCAATTTCATGACGCTGCAACCAGGTACTACAAAATATAGAGCCACAAACTAAGAAGGTACATGCTTGTCATGTAGCAAAAAAACATGTTCATCACATTCCTGTCACATGAGGAAGAACATGAAAAGAACTTAAATATCATTTGCAACGCACCTCGCGAAACACGTTATATACATGTGATATACTAGTTCCGAATGATAATTTATCACATGTATATCACGTCCAACTTCCTCAAAAGCATATTCTTATAATATGCAAAGAATGTAAAATTGTTATGTGGGCACAACTGTCATATTGGACGTATAAAACATTTTCTAAATAAAGATTTGGCGTCCTCTTGTGGCCGAAGTAAGAAGCGCCGATAAACTTTTTTGCAAATCGGAATAGGAAAGGAGCAAATTGGGTGAGACACTTAAATTGATTCTAGACATTCAATGACTTTGTCGCCTTGTATATCGGAAACCATTGACGTTAGCTATATGAAAATAACTATTTTTGAAATCAGCTTCTTCGGCTCTATCGATTTAGTATAAAACTTATATATCATTCCATTTAAGAAAAATCAACGTTACGTCACAACTTGCGTCCTCTCGTGGCCGAAGTAGGAAACGCGAATAAACTTTTTTACAAATCGGAATAGGAAGGGAGCAAATTGAGTGAGACATGTCACGTCATGATGTCCCTGTACTTCTTGCGACTGGGCCGGTGGACAACGCAGCAGCGTTGCCGCTAAAAAAACGACCAAGCTCGAAGCTCGAGCGGTGCAACGCGAACCTACGCACCGCACCACCCGTCAGTGTGAACACCTTCATTTAATATGAAGTGAAGCAAATTATTTTCGGCAACGGTTAAGCGGCATCGCCCATCGCGCAACGCTAAAGCCACGCCAATATGAACGTGCACTAAAGCTACACAACCGATTTTCGTTGGCGATGCCATTTTGGTAAGATCCATGTATAAGACTGCATTAATTGGTTATGTACTCGGTTTTATGGTTTGCAGTTTGCAGGTTTCCTAATACAGGGTTTAACAAAACTTGAGGCATTTTGGTAAAAACTTTTTTAGCAGATAACTTTACGGAAAAAAAATCAGAAAATTTTTTGCTATGGGAGTATGTGGCAACGCGTCATACCTCGGGACATGCTTGGTGTTTTTGTGGATATTTTGCCTGGTTCCGTAGATATTTAGTTTTTTCTATAAAAGAGGTATCATTTAACACATAATCATTTCATACGGAATATAAAGACTATGCATAGTGCAAGCTAGACGAACAGGCGTAATGGCTTTAAAGTTGGACACATCTACAGTGGCGAACAGAAAGTAAAATTTTTTCAAATATCCAAGTGATAATCGAATGTCCACGATTAAGTTATGTGGTACAAAACGTACGGATTAGTTTGGAATTCCGCTGCCTGATTATTGCAGCTATTAATGATACCTCGGGACCTTTTTATGTTCTTCTTTATATCTCCATTAGTTTTTAAATAAAATGAGTTTTTGTAAAAGTGTAACATTTCAAGACCATAAAAAAACAAATCTACTATTCAATGAGCATTACAAAAATTTAGAATTGGATGTAGTCATCTGAGAACCAGAGCTATGCCTAATTGTTTAGATGTACAGCGTGACCCACGAAACTGACATTAATCCTCCTTTTTTTAAGCTTTACATTCTGAATCCTGACTGAATAAAACTGAATTTCGAAAATTGTTTGTATTGATAGAATCAAAGAGAAATAACCGATAGTCGCAATTTTCTATTGGAATATGTTCAGGATGTACGGCTAATCTGAAGAATTGCGAATAACTAGAGGTCACACATAAAGATGAATAACATTAGGGCCTTGAAAACACTAAAAGATACTAAGTTGAATAAATAGGAAAAACTTAGAATAATCTAAAATTTTTTTTCAGAACTAAACATTTTCAACTGCGATCGAGAATCTTTGAATAATTCCAAATCCTTGAAAACCATTCATCTAAGCTGACAGTCAAAGCAATGCCCACTCTTTAAGAGGTATAGTTGTAATAACATAAAAAGTCACTGATAAAATTTAATAAGAGCAAAATTATATTAAAAATAACAAAGCAACAAAATTAAACAGCTTATTAGAAATATGGAAACAATAATAAAAAAATTTTTTTGTTAAATTGTAATTTTGGATGAATAATGTCATCATTCTTAATGTCATCATTCATACATGACAAGCATGTACCTTCTTAGTTCTTCAACGGAACAGTCTATACATATTCCTTGTATATTACGATCACATGCTTAAAAAAGCAGTGGGAGTAGGTAAATCCAGATTTAACTGCCGGTTCGAAAGGTCACAGATGAATCAAATCTGAAATGACATGAAAACAAAGTTAGATTATTTCCGTTTCTACATCATTGGACCGGACCCATTAACGGTTAAGACCGAATTTACCTATATTCAAGTACTTGACAAGAACTATAAGAATTATAACCTGTAAGACGCCTTAAAGTCGCTAAATCAAGCTAGCGTCTTTAAGGTATACCGACAGATGAGTATAAATGTAGTAACTATTCTGGAAAATCAATGGAATGAAAATAAAATGTCGAACATAAAAAAGATATATTGAAGTCAACATCTGTAACATTAACATAAACTATTAAATATATCATTTATCTGTTTGTTCTAATCTTTGTTTGGCTTTCACCAGCCAAATCTTGATCACTGCGATTAGAGCTGTTTCAGAAACGGTCACGTACTCTGATTTAATACTCTCTGCAAATAAATAAAAAAATGATAATTGAAATGGTTAATAATAGACTTTATAGTATGTGGGTTTTTATACATGATAAAAATGCAGTAATATCTTATCTTAACGTTCAAATTAATGTATGGTTCATTATTTGTATATTGAGATTTAGAGAAATTATTAACACCTAGGAAATAATTCAGATTAAATATTCTGGCGCGCTCAGGCACTGCGTTTAAGTTCCATCGATCATTTATTCATAACTAGACATAAATTGTCCCGGTGTACAGTACACAATTATATCATAATATACAGGGTGACTCAAAAAATGTACCAGTACTAATTTTTTTTTTAAGAGACACCATACTTTTTTTTACTTCATTTATGATACTTTTTTGAACCACCCTGTACGTTTTCATATAATTTTAAAATGTGCTCTACGCAACAATTTGTAAATAAGCTATAGTCAGTGGTTCTACTGTGACAGTAAATGTAAACTGTAAACTTCAAAACAACTTTTAGGAACAAAAAATACCATATTTATTTAATATATAAAATTAGCTTGGAGAGAAAACATTTAAAACTAAGGAGCACTTACCAAGTATGCACCGGGCCACAGCTAAATCCTTGAATGCAAATTTCTGTTTTGCTCCTTCCCAAGAATACTCCATAGCCACCTCATTGGCAAATGTTCTATACAGAAGCTTCCTTGTCGCTTGACTATAGGAATGCCCCCCGACTCGCCGAAATTCTTTCACCTAAAACAAAGCAATACAATTTTTTACACTTTTGATTCTATACTATAATAATATGTATATAATAGTTATTTATGTATTAAGAGCGAAAAGTACAACTTTTTTGCTCGGAGAGTGAAGTTTGCCGCGCGACGCGAAGCGGAGAGCGGCAATCACTCGAGAGCAAAAAAGTTACTTTGTGCTCGTAATGCATACAACGTTTTTTCTTCAAACGATCAATTTCAAATAATGTGAATCACAACTGAGCATAACTGAAAACACAATCTGAAAATTTAAATCAAAGTGACAATGACGTTTTTAATAATTGGTTGAGTGGTGGTAGTTGCTATTGACAGCAAGCGAAAAAATCTTTTTCGCTTGCTGTCCTGGGCAACGCGCGGAAAAGTACACTCACATTCTGATCCTCAAAAAAGGCTAGGTTTTCGTTTGTCAAATGAAAGCGTAAAATGCGTCATTATTTGACGTTTGTAGAAAAAAAATATTATATATCTGGCAAGTAATATGTATATATTACTTGCAAGATGCTAATTATTTCAAAATAATCTTTTTAAGATTTATTACTGGGTTAAAGTAAAACAACATAAATTTACCGTTGCAACGTAGCGCTCATTATCGGCAGATAACCAGTCCTCTACTTCCTTCAGTTGCAAGGCTGTTCGAACTGGCAATTTCTCATAAAGAAATTGCACATGAGACTGTGTAGCAACCAAATCGTTTTTATCAGATATGTTCCTAGCTGACTGCAATAGTGTTCCTTGGTTCTCTAAAAGGGTGTTTACTTTGAAATGGAGATGCGTTAGTTCCACCAAAACCAATTTTTTGAAATCTGAAAATTGAAAAAAATTAATAAATGTATATTATACCTAGTGTCAAGCTATACTTAAACTATGATTCACCATCAGTTACCTTACCTGCATCATTTAAGCCCTGGCAAGCAGTCTTCCCTGAGACTAATTCCACTCGTGATTCGCTTTCCTGGCGTAAATAACTTTGGTTATTGTTATCTCCTAAAAAAAATCATCAACATCTTTAATCAAATATGTAAGAATTAATTTATGTTTTATCTGTTATACTTTCGCTTGCATAACTGATGTCCGGTAAATTTGTTGTCAAGGGAGCCCTGGATTTTGGCGTGGATCTTGGCGGGGAGAAGCTTTTAGCATTAATAGTATTGTCAAGTTGTACAAGTTCTGGTAGAGTTGTTTTCAACAGAGGCCTGGTTCTTGGAGGGGAGAGGCTTTTTGACCGGGTACGAAAAAATAACGGCTTCTTCTTTAATGATCTTGTCGCTATATAATAAACATTATTATTTATAAATTATGAAATACAATTATATTTTGAAATAGATAGCAAGCTGCGAGACTCACCTTCAAATAAATGGGTGGAAGCAGGGTATGTATTTCCATCATCTGAAGTCGAACCGTTCTTTCCATCTTCAGAAGAAGATGTATGCAGAAATTTCCAATTTCTCTTTCTTTTACGAGTTGAAGGCTTATCAGAAGATGACAAATCACTTGTCGACATGGCTTTTTTTGCCTTTTTTAGGGCAGTACAATATTGTTCTGAAAATTGGTAAATTTTTGCAGGTAAGAAACAGAGGACAAAAATTTATTTGACATTGTGAATTTTTTTCCAAGGACTGAAAGTGTACCTTTTAACTCTCTGGGAAAAAGGGTGACACTTTATTCTCCGAAATAAAAGTCAAAATGTGGCTTTTTATTTCTCAAACTGCAAATTTTTTTTTCTCCAAATGTCAATACAGATTATACACACAAAATATCGATATGTTCATTTGTAACACTTTAAAATGCCTGCAGATTCTACTGCAATTTTGTCCATATTAGAAATAATGGAAATATGCAGAGATGGTAGCAAAACTTACCATAAGTTCCTAAAACCGCAACCCGATGTAATTTCCGATCATCTCTGACAGCTGCTTCAGTCTCGATCATTTTTCTAACTTTATCTATTTTATAAATCTCTGCTGGAGGCCAATAGCATTGCATTGTTTCCTTATCACACCATCCTTTTGGAACTGCTTCCACGGTATCTTCTTCCAGAAATTTTACGACAAACCACATCTAAATTCGACAGTTAAAATGCAAATTTAATTTTACAAAATACAACTTTCCATATTTTCTATCAGATTCTGAAAACATCACTACCAAAAGTAAAATAGTAAAACTTACATATAGTACCAAATGTAAAATAGTAAAACTTACATATAGAAACGTAAGATATAATACATTATTCAGAACAAAACATACAAAAAGATTTTTTTATATAAATGTTGGCAATAATCAAAATTTTTTTTTTATTTATTGTTTTATTAAGTTGGTAGGTATTGGATATTATTATTATTATTATTATTGTAAATGAGAAGTACCTACACCCAGTGTTCTAAGGCTTTGAAACAAAGACGTTAACATGTGCCACAAATTTCAAGGAATAATGCTACACAAAAACAAACAATATTTTTATAGCAGCTACCTTTCCTGTAATTACTTAAATAGTTACAAACATCAAAAAATTATTAAAAACATTAGTGTACAAGTGGGATGCAAACCAATTGTTCTTTGTAGGGTAAAATCATAAGTTTTCTTTTAATAGAACTTATAGAATACAAACTTAAATGTGTGTCTATATCTTTTTTCACGTAATAAATCCCAAATTTGCCAGAATTAATTGGCTTTGTAAAAAAATCACTTTGCCTACTGTATGTATAACCCAACAGTACCACTGTATTTTCATAATGTGCAAAATTTTTTACTTCAACTATTTGTCCTGAATTTAATTCAACAAAGGAATCTGCTCTTTTTGATGTATTTATCAAGTAATCTTTAACTTTTAAACATTTGTACTGTGTTGATTTACAACCAGCCAGAACAGGTCCCTTGCTATGTTCAAAAAATAGTTTCATTCCCTCTGACCTATCCACTGATCTGTTTGTACTTTTAACAATTGTCTTCTCTGAAATTCTCCTAATTACTTGTTGTAAAGGATGTGATGATTTGCGAACAACTTTTTTGATTTGTGGCATATAATTTTCAAATTTAAATGCGCTGAAATTATCTAAAACCCCAAACAGTTTTACACAATCAACCAAATGAAGCAAACTGTGCACATTATAAGATATAAACTCATCATTGTATAGTTTTTGAGAATTGATAATGAAATGTTTGTATAGGTCATGAGAATATTCTAAAAATAACGGGTTCTCAATAAGTTCTTGACTACACAAAATTCTTGTTGCCACAGATAAAGTAACAAAGTTATGGTAATCTGCTTTATCAACATTGTCCTTGAGAACAACAATCCCAGTATATAACAAAAATAGCCTAAATTCTGTAGCTTTATATCGTTTAGATTCTAATATTGATCTGGTTTTTCTATTGAACTCACATGGCCAATAGCATTTGATATGACTAAGCCTTAAATCAATATTATTAACTGAAAGTGCCCTTAACTTATAGTGTGGTTTTCCAAAAATCCAACCAAACTTTTTATTACACAGTAACCTTTTTGTTACACCTAATAACAAGCAGTGCATGTAATCTATTGGTACTGAATCTATCATATCAAAATAAGGCAAATCTTCTATTAAAGTGCTTTGAATATGATGTTCAGGTTGCGACCTGGATCGGAAAGATAAATCAGTTCGCTTAACAAACTCCGTTTCTTTAAAATGCAAGTTGTTGCCATAATCTCCTTCAAGTATACATTTGGAACAACTAAAAAAACCACTGTGTCCTTTGATGTTAAGGACACATGATTTAGCAGGAGCATCACATATCAATGATTTAATTTTGAATTCAAACACATTATTACTGATAGATATCCCATTTTTAATGAGATTTTTTGCTTCACTAACAAAATCTTTTAGGAACTCATTTGCTTTTGGTTTACCTTTTCCATAATACAATGCAACACAAAAGACTTCAGATTTTAAATTTTCTATACTCTCAATGGCACATAAAATTGGCCAAAAAGATTCATTGCTACTTTTAAACAAGGGAGCACCATCAATGTTAACTGAAATAAGAAATTTGTCATGTGCTTTAAGGAGTACATTGTATTTGAAACAAATATTACTGATAGTCTTGTTTATTCCAAAGTAGTGATAAAGACCTTGCCCCATAGATTGTTCTATAGTTTTAGAGGGTGTGCCCAAGAGAGTCCTAGGATCAAATGGCAAATTTTTCAAACATTCTATAGTTGTTCCTTTCAAAATTTTCAACAATTTTTTTAACGCAACATGAGAAATGTTTTCTTCCACAGCCCAAGTAGCAAGTGATACATTAAAGGCTTCAGGCTCAGTTTCAAAATAAGTGACCTCTCGAGTGCCCCCAAGTACAGCTGATGGCATTCTCGATACTTCAGTTAAAGACCTTTCTTTTTTATGTAGCTCTGATTCTGACAATGAGGTTGAATGATATTCAGGTAAGATTGAGGGCTGAATGAAAGATGAAGAAGAATGACTCTGTGATTCAGATGGAATTTGCTCGGGAATTTGAACATGCTTTGAATGAACATTTTTTGGACCTTTGGGTCCCCTATTATAAGCTGCCAGTAAACTAGCTATGCGTTGATTACGCAATTTTCTCATATATGTCTCCCCATATCCCGTTGTGCGCCTTTGTCTTTTCATTTTAAAAGACATACTGTTTTATAGGTATAACTCCACCCACATATAGCAAAAAAATGATATCACTATTTTGATTAACTACCCCGTTTAGTACTATTGAAAAAATGTGTTGTACGTAGGTGATACGTGTTATTGCAATATATAAAGTAGGTACCTTATTACTACCTTACCTTTGGGGCGCAGTGAACAAACTTAAAACATGGAATCTGAGATGGAATCCAAAAATTCCTTTGTTATTGGAAAGCAAGACTGATAGCAAATTAAATATCTAATATACCGTCCGACTGTCCGAGGCCGACACACGTGTAAGGAAAGACCGCGACGGTATGTAGTATGTTTGACTTTGACTTGACATATAACAGATGACGCTACAATTGACATAAGACGCATATGGGTTCGGCATGGCGATCTTAACTCTATTTACTCCGAGTGTCGACAGTCATGTGAGAACGTGTAATAAAGGACCAAGTGAATCACATGACGGTCCATTTGGGTGGAGTGATTGGAGTTAAAAAGCGACCGTGTCAAATTCGGATACACAGTTTATTCATTGAAAACGTCATCTAGAAGGCTATGCAATTTTGATAGAAAGGTCGAATCAATCAAAAATAGTTTTGTTCCTTCATCCTCTTTTGATATTTCAAGTCCAAGCCAACTAGATGACGTTTTCTAATGAACAAACCGTAGATCACGGTCGGCTAAAGCCGATATGTCTATATTCCATTAAACAATTTTGACAGTGTTGAGACTTTTGCTATTAATGCAAATTAATGAAAAAAATTGATTGAAAAAAAATACTTTATTAACTGCATGGGGCCTCATGTGAAATTATTAATAATTATATAAGAAGACAAATAAACAAAGATAAAAACAAAGTGATGAAGATCTGTATGTGTAGGACAAAAATTTGGAAAACATTAAGTTACATGGAAGTTCTTCCAAAGAACATTCCATGAATGTTATTCGTAGGAACTTCTTTTAGGTAATGTTTTTATCACATGATATTCTTATAAGGCAAGAACCTGACTTTTCTTAACATGAAAAGAATGTAACATTCGGAATGTGATTTCGGGAAATATTATGGACACATTATATGAACCTGCCTTGAGGAACATTCTTTTTTGGTAGCTCGAGGGAACGTGAATAGAATATGAATATTCCTTTAATGTTATCTGGGGTGACGTAAGGTTGATTTTTCTTAAACGAAATGATACATAATTTTTATGCCAAATCGATAGAGCCGAAGAAGCTGATGTCAAAAATACTTATTTTCATATACCTAACGTCAAAGGTTTTCGATATACAGGGCGACGAAGTTATTGAATGTTTAGAATCATTTTAAGTGTCTCACCCAATTTGCTCCTTTCCTATGCCGATTTGTAAAAAAGTTTATTCGCGCTTCCTATTTCGGCCACGAGAGGACGCCAAATCTTTATTTAGAAAATATTTTGTCCGCCAAATGTGACGGTTGTGAAGTAAGGCTGATTTTTCTTAAATGGAATGATATATCATTCCTTAAGCTAGATCAATCGATCCGAAGAAGCTAATTTAAAAAACAAAACACTTACTTTCATATACCTAACGTCAATGGTTTTCGATATACAGGGCAACAAAGTCTTTGAATGTAAAGAATAATTTTAAGCGTCTCGCCCAATTTGCTCCCTTCCTATTCCGATTTGAAAAAAAGTTTATTCGCGTTTGCTTTTACGGCCAAGAGAGGACGCCAAATCTGTATCTAGAAATTTTTTTATACGTCAAATATGACAGTTGTGAGGTAAGGTTGATTTTTCTATAAGGAATGATTTTTTACCTAGATCGATAGAGCTAGAGAGGCTGATTTGAAAAATACTTATCTTTATACAGGGTGTTACTTAATGGTATGTCGTAAATCTCAGAAAGAATTCATGATGGTAATTCAAAGAGAAGAGTTAATATAAACTTGTGTTCTAGAGAGTCTGGTTTTCAAAATGTTTGTTTCAAGGTATCAAAGGAATCGCATTTAAGATGTAATTTTAATTTTTTTTTTGATATGCAATAATAGCTATTTATGTAACCAGTTACGAAAAGTCCGATTTTGTGTAACGAATGAATGTTTGCGGGACGAGCGCAGCGAGTTCCCGCAATTTGAATGAGATACACAAAAAAGGTTTTTCGTCACGTGTTTCATACAAGATTTTTTCTAATTGTAACTACAAATACCTACTTAGAGAGAGAATTATTATTATTAAACTTCAATATTTACTTTTAAACCACTTTGTATCTACTTAATACCGTAAAACTATAGCAACGGTGTGCCACAGCCGAAACCTGCAACTGGTGGTGACACCAACTTTTCATCACTAGTTACGAAAGATTTTACTTTTCGTAACTAGTTACGAAAAGTAGGACGTTGCGTCACTGTCATCAGTATTGAAAAGTGCCACTTTATATGTCAAAATTAGAAAAATTGGTTTTTAATTCGAGTTTTAATTTAATCTAAATTCAAGCAATACATTTGTGTTGCTGTGCAAAGTAAGAAAAATGTAAAAAAAAATACAAAAAAACGTTTAAACAATAGAAGTTTACTATTTGTTGACAAGATTTTGACAACAGAATACGTCAAAAATATATAGGCATAGTAACGTAACTTACAACTGGTAAATATTAGAAATAGGCAAAGTGGGAAAGACGAGCAATGTAACAAAATAACAAGATAGGAAAAAAATGATGGATCATTTCATTTAAGAAAAATTAACCTTACGTCACAACTGTCACAATTGCCGTACAAAAAATTTGCTAGATACAGATTTGGCGTCCCCTCGTGGCCGTAGTAGGAAGCGCGAATAAACTTTTTTTCAAATCGGAATAGGAAAGGAGCAATTTGGGTGAGACACTTAAAATGATTCTAAACATTCAATGACTTTGTCGCCCTGTATATCGAAAACCGTTGACGTTAGGTATATGAAAATAAATATTTTTGACATCAGCTTCTTCGGCTCTATCGATTTGGCATAAAAATTATGTATCATTTCATTTAAGAAAAATCAACCTTACGTCACAACTGTCATATTTGACGAATAAAACATTTTCTAAATAAAGATTTGGCGTCCTCTCGTGGCCGAAGTAGGAAGCGCGAATAAACTTTTTTATAAATCGGAATACGAAAGGAGCAAATTGGGTGAGACACTTTGTTACCCCTTCTTTTTTTTTCTTTATTTTATTAAAAAAAAATGAAAAGGAGGTTACCAAACACAAAAGGTGGGTGATCTGAAATAAAAGTTAATCGTTGGTCCAACTGAGTTGTGGGGCAAAACCCGACAGCTAGCTACCCTCGAGCCGGAGAGTGGTCGTGGGGTAGATGTGCTGGATAGCTTGATAGTCTGAAACAAAGGCGCCACCCACTTTTAAGGCCCCTTCGAAACTCAGTTCTATTTAAATCAGTTGTTAATACCGTACAAACAAAGCGGGAAAGAACGATATATTATGGAAAGAAACGCAACGTAATTAAACAAAATCAATTAAATTAAATTAACCGCAACCTGTATACTTCAGTACAATGTACAATGTAATATACATACCTACATGCAATATTTATATATAAATACAACTGTACATTTGTTCGATAATACCAAACCAACAGCCCTACATGACGAATAACGATAACGAATACGATAATAGGTGAAAAATCAATAATCAGCTGTGCTATGGTTTGTTTAGGTTATGAGTTTGGATATTTATATTGAGGATTGTTAAGTAATAAATATAATATTAATAAAAGTAAATAATCTTCTATGTCCAAAGTCTGTGTACCTGAACTAACCTTGTAGAGGGTTTTAAATTATTAAAAATCAGACAACATTTAGGGAATAGTACCCATACCGGCCATATACGTATACGTCTGGTTTACATTTTCCGTGAGACGATGAAATGTGTTGTAGTGCTAATATGTGTTGTGGTGCTTTGTGTATACTTAAAACTTAAGGTAAAAAGGATGCACTTAAAAGTTATAAGGTGTACCTAACAGGTTATGTTTAACTTATAGGTACTACTTCTCATGTTCAAAGAAAAAAAATTGGCTTCAATAGGTACGGTCCACAAAATGTGGTTATGATGGTGGTTAAAACAAAAAAAATGGAATGGACCCACCTGACTTCTCCAGGCCTCCTACCAGTTACAAGCAGTATCCTAATATTGTGCCAGGCAGATGCCCCGAGAGGAAGCTAAGGCCAGAGTGTCCAGGAATTGTCTTGATGAATTTGCAAGTAGGTAAGTGTTAAAGAATAGACTCTCAAAGTAACAAAAGATCAAGGCTAATCAGAATAATTTTGCAGTAAGAAAAGTATTAGAAATTTACATACCTTAGGGTGACGGGTGGCCTAAAGCGAAAACCATGTGCTGGTATCAACTATGGTCTTCGGGTTAAGTTAATCAGTTCACTAAACCATTCAATAATTGCAAATCAGTCACTAGACTAGCTAAGGCACTTTTATAGCCAAGACAAAATTGAGGGTAGTTCTGATTTATTTCTTAAATCCGCTAGGCGAAATCTGTGGTTCAGCAGCCAGCCAAGAAGCTCACAGAAGAAAAAAAAAGAAGAATCATAAAGTTGCCTTCTAGAATCCTCAACCCAAAAAAAAAACTAGGGCCGTACAAAAGTACCAAAAATGGTATGCAAATTCTACAAAAATTCCCATTGGTGGCAAATGGTGATGTCACGACCTTCAGTTAACCTTTAGGGCCAATCAAGGTGAAGGGTTTGAGATCTTCCAATATTCAATATTATCGACCTTAGCCATCGGAAACCTCGCCAGGGCCGGACTAAACAAGGTTAATACTTTGGGAAAAATAAAAACGTAACAACTTAAAATGATTCTAGACATTCAATGACTTTGTCGCCCTGTTTATCGGAAACCATTGACGTTAGTTATATGAAAGTAAGTGTTTCTGAGATCAGCTTCTTCGGCTTTATCGATTTGGCATAAAAATTATGTATCATTTTATTTAAGAAAAATCAATCTTACGTCAGAACTGTCATATTTGACGTATAAAACGTTTTCTAAATAGAGATTTGGCGTCCTCTCGAAAGGAGCAAATTGGGTGAGACACTTAAAATGATATCCCTGTATGTTAAACGAACAATTTGTACTGAGAACTGCAGTAATTTTGTGATAATGTCGGCAGAAAGTGATCTAAATCGCGAATTATTAATTTCGGAAATTCAGACAAGATCTGCACTATGGAACGATAGACACACGACTCATAAAAACAGACAAATTACCGCAAAATTATGGCAAGAAGTAGCAAACATCGTAGGAGTGCCAGGTAAAGGAATAATGTAGATAAAGAAATACAAATATAATAAAAAGAAACAATGTATATTGTTACTTTGAAAGTTTAATTTATTTAAATGGTATTGATAAACTGTTTCTTACAACAATCATACATTTAATGATCCGAAAAATACTGAGCAAATGTTTTTCTGATTTCCCTGGCTTGATTTGTTGCTCTGCCGTGATTTGTATTTTGTGAAATATTTTTCGCTCCTTTTGTATTGTTGCGAACTCGGGGTTCAATAATTCCAGTGTAACGATTTAACTCGAAAGCACTATTTATTTATTCCACAAATACACACGATTACTAAATAACTCGCTACTTTAACACTTTATAGCCTTCTAATATCGTTTCGTACTTTAACTTACTTATAGCTCGTTTAAAATAAGACTACTACTCGGGCGCTCTATGCGCCGTTTATATACAATCCTAAAATTACAGAAAAACCTAGAAAGTTCTTTATAAGAATTCTTGAATAATCTCATATAAAAAAAACGGTTGTAAACAACTGGCTTCTAGATTAAGCCAGACGAGCAATAAATCACTCGTGTCAGCCATGACGCAGCGCGGATAGGTCGCGAAGCTCCACCAACCAACACGCTCCCATGCGTTGCCCCGCCTCCCATGCGGCGTTGCTGCGATCGTAACATTGCCCTCCTCCTAAGTCTGTTCGTCCCGAACAGATAGAGTTCCATGGTATCGTGCTAATCGATCCAAATGAACGACCTTCATCTTTGACCTAGGGGTCCGCTGGATCCTATACAACACATCATTAATCTTCTTTATAATTGTATAAGGTCCTTCCCAATTTTGGCTAAGTTTGGGCGACTTCCCCACCTTTCGCCTCGGATTGTATAGCCACACCAAATCACCATCCTGGAAGCCGCGGGAGTTAGCTAGTAAGTCATATCTTGCTTTGGCTCGATCACTGGATATCCGCAGTTTATTCCTGACTTGCTCATGAACATTGTTCAGCCTCTCCTTAAGCTCCTCCACAAAATTCTCAGAGCTGAGCGACTCTTTTTCTGGTGTTCCATACATCAAATCTGCAGGAAGCCTCATTTCCCTTCCGAACATCACTTTCGCCGGAGTATAACCAGTGGCTTCATGCGTAGAGCCTCGATATGCCATCAACATGAGAGGTAGATGTTGGTCCCAATCACGCTGATGATCTGCCACCATTTTAGACAGGTAATGTTCCATGGTCCGATTAAATCTCTCTACCATCCCATCCGACTGTGGATGCAAAGGAGTTGTCCTGGTCTTGCGAATTCCGAGAACTTCCATGACCTTCTGGAAAACAGCCGATTCAAAATTTCGGCCCTGATCAGAATGAAGTTCGAGAGGGACTCCAAATCTGCAGAACATTTCATTTACTAGCACCGTTGCCACAGTCGTTGCTTCTTGATTAGGCAGGGCGTATGCTTCAGGCCATTTAGTGAAGTAATCCATGGCGACCAAGATGTATTTATTGCCCGACTCAGTCTGAGGAAACGGTCCCGCGACATCAATTGCTACCCTCTCGAATGGAGCACCTACAGTGTACTGCACCATTCGGCCGCGTGATCTTGTTCGAGGTCCTTTTGTGGCACAACAAACTTCGCACTTGCGGCACCAAGATTCGACGTCTTCATGATAATTCACCCAGTAGAACCGCTCTTTAATTTTGGCCAAGGTTTTATTGACCCCAAAATGACCTCCACTGGTTCCGTCGTGCATTTCCTGTAGTACGTCCGATTTTCTGCTTCCAGGAACAACCAACTGACTGACTACGGTCTTGCCATCCGGACTCTCCCACGCTCTCTTCAGTAATCCATTTTCTATTTTAAGAGAGTGCCACTGGGCCCATAGCGCCTTCAGGTTTGGACTTTTACCAGCAATTTCTTGCCATTCTGGTCTCTTGTCGTCAGTCTTTGCAGAGAGGATGAGTCCAATATCTGGATCATTCATTTGTTCTTCTCGAAGGGTCTGTGTGGTCCAGCCATCGTTTATTTCTACCGACGTTCTCCTTACCAAAGGAAGTCCCTCGCGCTGCTCAGTTCTTTGACAATGCCGACAATCTTCTTTACAAGGCCGTCTAGACAATGCATCGGCATTTCCGTGAGACCTTCCTGGTCGATGTTCAATTTGGAAATCGTACTGCTGCAGGCGCTCTATCCATCTGGCTATTTGACCTTCAGAGTTCTTCATCTGTAATAACCATTTCAAGGCTCCATGGTCAGTCCTAATCAGGAACCTTTTTCCATATAAGTAGCGATGGTAATGTTCGACTGCTTTAACGATGGCCAACAGCTCCTTTCTAGTGACGCAATAGTTTCTTTCTGGCTTATTTAAAGTCTTACTGTAGTATTCAATGACCTTCTCTTGCCCGTTTTGTCTTTGAGAGAGTACTGCACCTAGACCACAGTTACTTGCATCCGTGTCCAAAATAAAGAGTCCGTCCTTTATAGGGTAAGCCAAGATCGGACTAGAACAGAGGGCAGCTTTAAGCCTTGCAAACGCCTGACTGCATTCGTGGTTCCACAAGAACGGTGTTTTCTTTTCCGTTAATTTGTGCAGCGGTTTTGCGATGTCGGCAAATCCCTCTACAAATCTCCTGTAGTACGTACATAGTCCCAAAAAGCTCCTTACTTCGTGTTTGTCTCGGGGAACTGGCCAATCTTTAATGGCAGATATTTTGCTATGGCTAGTTTTAATGCCTTGTTCTGAGATAGTATGCCCCAAGTACTCGACTTGCTTCTGGAACAGGCTGCATTTCTTGTAGTTTAACTTCAGGTGAGCATTCCGTAACTTGTTGAAGATTTCTCTTAAATTCTTCAAGTGCTCGTCGAAATCACGTCCCATGACAATTATGTCATCTAAGTATACCAGGCAAGTTTTCCAAGTCAGCCCCCTCAAGACAAGTTCCATTAGTCGCTCGAAAGTTGATGGAGCATTGCACAATCCAAAAGGCATAACAGTGAATTGGTATAGTCCAGAACCAGTAGAAAATGCAGTCTTTTCTTTGTCTTCGGGAGCAATCTTTACTTGCCAGTACCCACTTTTTAAATCTAGAGTGGAAAACCACTTTGATCCCGATAAAGTTGCTAAGGTGTCGTCTATACGTGGCAATGGGTAGCTGTCTTTCTTGGTTACATCATTAAGTTTCCTGTAGTCAACACAGAACCGCGTTGAACCATCTTTCTTCTGTTCTAGATAACGTCTTTCCTGCTCTTCCTTCTGGTCTTGATAACGTTGCTCCTGTACTTGATCACGCCTTTCTTGTTCCTCTTTTTGTTCCTTATAACGTTTTTCCTGCTCTTCTTTTTGTTCTAGATAACGGCGCTCCTGCTCTTCCTTCTGGTGTTGCATAAGGGACAGCAGGGCGGCAAGTTGATCCTCCATCGCTTGATGCTGGCTTCTGGTCACTGGCATAAACACGTAATGTCCGGCAATGAAGCACTCACTTACAGTTCAGCAATATTAGTTCTCAAATTCCCACTGGAATCCCACTTCTGACACCAATTGTTGCGGACTCGGGGTTCAATAATTCCAGTGTAACGATTTAACTCGAAAGCACTATTTATTTATTCCACAAATACACACGATTACTAAATAACTCGCTACTTTAACACTTTATAGCCTTCTAATATCGTTTCGTACTTTAACTTACTTATAGCTCGCTTAAAATAAGACTACTACTCGGGCGCTCTATGCGCCTTTTATATACAATCCTAAAATTACAGAAAAACCTAGAAAGTTCTTTATAAGAATTCTTGAATAATCTCATATAAAAAAAAACGGTTGTAAACAACTGCCTTCTAGATTAAGCCAGACGAGCAATAAATCACTCGTGTCAGCCATGACGCAGCGCGGATAGGTCGCGAAGCTCCACCAACCAACACGCTCCCATGCGTTGCCCCGCCACCCATGCGGCGTTGCTGCGATCGTAACAGTATTGTTATGATTAATAAGTGTGTTACAATAATCAAGATCTTTGTCTCCATCCCGTTCTCTAATGACGTTATGTAAAATGCAACAACATTTAATAGTGGCTCCTGCTTTCCTGGGTGTACCTCAATGTCTTTTCCGAATATTCTTTATTTGGCCCGTAATATACCAAAAGCACATTCTATACATTTTCTTGCAGATGACAATCTCTTGTTAAAAGTTGCCTTGATAAGATCAAGATTTCTGTTGGGAAATGGTCTCATTACATAAGTCTTTAACGGATATGCCTCATCTCCAATAAGAACGTGATGTAATATATTATTAGAACCGGGTAATCCTTTAGCTGGCGGTGCATTGAATTGTTTATTTTCAATCATTCGAAATAACATCGAGGAGGCGAATGTTCCTCCGTCACTTTGTTTTCCTCTAGCCCCTACCTCGATTGTGATAAATTCTTACCTGACAACATTCTCTATTTTTTTTGCGGGAGAGCCTGCCTACTCTTGAACGGCTTCCTCAGCTACTTCCTGCTTTGCTTCAATTGTGACAGACACGAGTCCCTCTGCAGACTGGCTTTCGAGGAATTCTTTGACGAATTATTCCAGATTAGGAAGGACCTCGAAGATGATTATTTGCGGAATCGTCAACAAAGGTTTTCTTACCTGACAACATTCTCTATTTTTTTTGCGGGAGAGCCTCCCTACTCTTGAACGGCTTCCTCAGCTACTTCCTGCTTTGCTTCAATTGTGACAGACACGAGTCCCTCTGCAGACTGGCTTTCGAGGAATTCTTTGACGAATTTTTCCAGATTAGGAAGGGCCTCGAAGATAATTATTTGCGGAATCGTCATAAAAGGTTTTCTTACCTGAAAACATTCTCTATTTTTTTTGCGGGAGAGCCTCCCTACTCTTGAACGGCTTCCTCAGCTACTTCCTGCTTTGCTTCAATTGTGACAAGCGCGAGTCCCTCTGCAGACTGGCTTTCGAGGAATTCCTTGACGAATTTTTCCAGATTAGGAAGGACCTCGTACATAATTATTTGCGAAATCGTCATCAAAGATTTTCTTACCTGACAACATTCTTTATTTTTTTTGCGGGAGAGCCTCCCTACTCTTGAACGGCTTCCTCAGCTACTTCCTTCTTTGCTTTATTTGTGACAGACACGAGTTCCTCTGCAGACTGGCTTTCGAGGAATTCCTTGACGAATTTTTCCAGATTAGGAAGGGCCTCAAAGATAGTTATTTGCGAAATCGTCATCAAAAGTTTTCTTACCTGACAACATTCTCTATTTTTTTTGCGGGAGAGTCGCAAATGTTGTCAGTTGTGACCGACACGAGTCCCACTGCAGACTGGCTTTCGAGGAATTCTTTGACGAATTCTTCCAGATTAGGAAGGACCTCGAAGATAATTATTTGCGGAATCGTCATCAAAGGGTTTCTTACCTGACAACATTCTCTATTTTTTTTGCGGGAGAGCCTCCCTACTCTTGAACAGCTTCCTCAGCTGCTTCCTGCTTTGCTTCAATTGTGACAGACACGAGTCCCTCTGCAGACTGGCTTTCGAGGAATTCTTTGACGAATTTTTCCAGATTAGGAAGGGCCTCGAAGATAATTATTTGCGGAATCGTCGACAAAGGTTTTCTTACCTGACAACATTCTCTATTTTTTTTGCGGGAGAGCCTCCCTACTCTTGAACGGCTTCCTCAGCTACTTCCTGCTTTGCTTCAATTGTGACAGACACGAGTCCCTCTGCAGACTGGCTTTCGAGGAATTCTTTGACGAATTTTTCCAGATTAGGAAGGGCCTCGAAGATAATTATTTGCGGAATCGTCATAAAAGGTTTTCTTACCTGAAAACATTCTCTATTTTTTTTGCGAGAGAGCCTCCCTACTCTTGAACGGCTTCCTCAGCTACTTCCTGCTTTGCTTTAATTGTGACAAGCACGAGTCCCTCTGCAGACAGGCTTTCGAGGAATTCCTTGACGAATTTTTCCAGATTAGGAAGGACCTCGTACATAATTATTTGCGAAATCGTCATCAAAGATTTTCTTACCTGACAACATTCTCTATTTTTTTTGCGGGAGAGCCTCCCTACTCTTGAACGGCTTCCTCAGCTACTTCCTTCTTTGCTTTATTTGTGACAGACACGAGTTCCTCTGCAGACTGGCTTTCGAGGAATTCCTTGACGAATTTTTCCAGATTAGGAAGGGCCTCGAAGATAATTATTTGCGAAATCGTCATCAAAAGTTTTCTTACCTGACAACATTCTCTATTTTTTTTTGCGGGAGAGTCGCAAATGTCAGTTGTGACCGACACGAGTCCCACTGCAGACTGGCTTTCGAGGAATTCTTTGACGAATTATTCCAGATTAGGAAGGACCTCGAAGATAATTATTTGCGGAATCGTCATCAAAGGTTTTCTTACCTGACAACATTCTCTATTTTTTTTGCGGGAGAGCCTCCCTACTCTTGAACGGCTTCCTCAGCTACTCCCTGCTTTGCTTCAATTGTGACCGACACGAGTCCCACTGCTGACTGGCTTTCGAGGAATTCCTTGACGAATTATTCCAGATTAGGAAGGACCTCGAAGATAATTATTTGCGGAATCGTCATCAAAGGGTTTCTTACCTGACAACATTCTCTATTTTTTTTGCGGGAGAGCCTCCCTACTCTTGAACGGCTTCCTCAGCTACTTCCTGCTTTGCTTCAATTGTGACAGACACGAGTCCCTCTGCAGACTGGCTTTCGAGGAATTCTTTGACGAATTTTTCCAGATTAGGAAGGGCCTCGAAGATAATTATTTGCGGAATCGTCATAAAAGGTTTTCTTACCTGAAAACATTCTTTATTTTTTTTGCGGGAGAGCCTCCCTACTCTTGAACGGCTTCCTCAGCTACTTCCTGCTTTGCTTTAATTGTGACAAGCACGAGTCCCTCTGCAGACTGGCTTTCGAGGAATTCCTTGACGAATTTTTCCAGATTACGAAGGACCTCGTACATAATTATTTGCGAAATCGTCATCAAAGATTTTCTTACCTGACAACATTCTCTATTTTTTTGCGGGAGAGCCTCCCTACTCTTGAACGGCTTCCTCAGCTACTTCCTTCTTTGCTTTATTTGTGACAGACACGAGTTCCTCTGCAGACTGGCTTTCGAGGAATTCCTTGACGAATTTTTCCAGATTAGGAAGGGCCTCGAAGATAATTATTTGCGAAATCGTCATCAAAAGTTTTCTTACCTGACAACATTCTCTATTGTTTTTGCGGGAGAGCCTCCCTACTCTTGAACGGCTTCCTCAGCTACTCCCTGCTTTGCTTCAATTGTGACCGACACGAGTCCCACTGCAGACTGGCTTTCGAGGAATTCCTTGACGAATTATTCCAGATTAGGAAGGACCTCGAAGATAATTATTTGCGGAATCGTCATCAAAGGGTTTCTTACCTGACAACATTCTCTATTTTTTTTGCGGGAGAGCCTCCCTACTCTTGAACGGCTTCCTCAGCTACTTCCTGCTTTGCTTCAATTGTGACAGACACGAGTCCCTCTGCAGACTGGCTTTCGAGGAATTCTTTGACGAATTATTCCAGATTAGGAAGGACCTCGAAGATAATTATTTGCGGAATCGTCAACAAAGGTTTTCTTACCTGACAACATTCTCTATTTTTTTTTGCGGGAGAGCCTCCCTACTCTTGAACGGCTTCCTCAGCTACTTCCTGCTGACTTCAATAGTGACAGACACGAGTCTCTCTGCAGACTGGCTTTCGAGGAATTCTTTGACGAATTTTTCCAGATTAGGAAGGGCCTCGAAGATAATTATTTGCGGAATCGTCATAAAAGGTTTTCTTACCTGAAAACATTCTCTATTTTTTTTGCGGGAGAGCCTCCCTACTCTTGAACGGCTTCCTCAGCTACTTCCTGCTTTGCTTTAATTGTGACAAGCACGAGTCCCTCTGCAGACTGGCTTTCGAGGAATTCCTTGACGAATTTTTCCAGATTAGGAAGGACCTCGTACATAATTATTTGCGAAATCGTCATCAAAGATTTTCTTACCTGACAACATTCTCTATTTTTTTTGCGGGAGAGCCTCCCTACTCTTGAACGGCTTCCTCAGCTACTTCCTGCTTTGCTTTAATTGTGACAGACACGAGTTCCTCTGCAGACTGGCTTTCGAGGAATTCCTTGACGAATTTTTCCAGATTTGGAAGGGCCTCGAAGATAATTATTTGCGAAATCGTCATCAAAAGTTTTCTTACCTGACAACATTCTCTATTTTTTTTTGCGGGAGAGTCGCAAATGTTGTCAGTTGTGACCGACACGAGTCCCACTGCAGACTGGCTTTCGAGGAATTCTTTGACGAATTATTCCAGATTAGGAAGGACCTCGAAGATAATTATTTGCGGAATCGTCATCAAAGGTTTTCTTACCTGACAACATTCTCTATTTTTTTTGCGGGAGAGCCTCCCTACGCTTGAACAGCTTCCTCAGCTACTTCCTGCTTTGCTTCAATTGTGACAGACACGAGTCCCTCTGCAGACTGGCTTTCGAGGAATTCTTTGACGAATTTTTCCAGATTAGGAAGGGCCTCAAAGATAATTATTTGCGAAATCGTCATCAAAAGTTTTCTTACCTGACAACATTCTCTATTTTTTTTTGCGGGAGAGTCGCAAATGTTGTCTGTTGTGACACCGACACGAGTCCCACTGCAGACTGGCTTTCGAGGAATTCTTTGACGAATTATTCCAGATTAGGAAGGACCTCGAAGATAATTATTTGCGGAATCGTCATCAAAGGTTTTCTTACCTGACAACATTCTCTATTTTTTTTGCGGGAGAGCCTCCCTACTCTTGAACAGCTTCCTCAGCTACTTCCTGCTTTGCTTCAATTGTGACAGACACGAGTCCCTCTGCAGACTGGCTTTCGAGGAATTCTTTGACGAATTTTTCCAGATTAGGAAGGGCCTCAAAGATAATTATTTGCGAAATCGTCATCAAAAGTTTTCTTACCTGACAACATTCTCTATTTTTTTTTTGCGGGAGAGTCGCAAATGTTGTCAGTTGTGACACCGACACGAGTCCCACTGCAGACTGGCTTTCGAGGAATTCTTTGACGAATTATTCCAGATTAGGAAGGACCTCGAAGATAATTATTTGCGGAATCGTCATCAAAGGTTTTCTTACCTGACAACATTCTCTATTTTTTTTGCGGGAGAGCCTCCCTACTCTTGAACAGCTTCCTCAGCTACTTCCTGCTTTGCTTCAATTGTGACAGACACGAGTCCCTCTGCAGACTGGCTTTCGAGGAATTCTTTGACGAATTTTTCCAGATTAGGAAGGGCCTCGAAGATAATTATTTGCGAAATCGTCATCAAAAGTTTTCTTACCTGACAACATTCTCTATTTTTTTTGCGGGAGAGTCGCAAATGTCAGTTGTGACCGACACGAGTCCCACTGCAGACTGGCTTTCGAGGAATTCTTTGACGAATTATTCCAGATTAGGAAGGACCTCGAAGATAATTATTTGCGGAATCGTCATCAAAGGTTTTCTTACCTGACAACATTCTCTATTTTTTTTGCGGGAGAGCCTCCCTACTCTTGAACGGCTTCCTCAGCTACTCCCTGCTTTGCTTCAATTGTGACCGACACGAGTCCCACTGCAGACTGGCTTTCGAGGAATTCCTTGACGAATTATTCCAGATTAGGAAGGACCTCGAAGATAATTATTTGCGGAATCGTCATCAAAGGGTTTCTTACCTGACAATATTCTCTATTTTTTTTGCGGGAGAGCCTCCCTACTCTTGAACGGCTTCCTCAGCTACTTCCTGCTTTGCTTCAATTGTGACAGACACGAGTCCCTCTGCAGACTGGCTTTCGAGGAATTCTTTGACGAATTTTTCCAGATTAGGAAGGGCCTCGAAGATAATTATTTGCGGAATCGTCATAAAAGGTTTTTTTACCTGAAAACATTCTTTATTTTTTTTGCGGGAGAGCCTCCCTACTCTTGAACGGCTTCCTCAGCTACTTCCTGCTTTGCTTTAATTGTGACAAGCACGAGTCCCTCTGCAGACTGGCTTTCGAGGAATTCCTTGACGAATTTTTCCAGATTACGAAGGACCTCGTACATAATTATTTGCGAAATCGTCATCAAAGATTTTCTTACCTGACAACATTCTCTATTTTTTTGCGGGAGAGCCTCCCTACTCTTGAACGGCTTCCTCAGCTACTTCCTTCTTTGCTTTATTTGTGACAGACACGAGTTCCTCTGCAGACTGGCTTTCGAGGAATTCCTTGACGAATTTTTCCAGATTAGGAAGGGCCTCGAAGATAATTATTTGCGAAATCGTCATCAAAAGTTTTCTTACCTGACAACATTCTCTATTGTTTTTGCGGGAGAGCCTCCCTACTCTTGAACGGCTTCCTCAGCTACTCCCTGCTTTGCTTCAATTGTGACCGACACGAGTCCCACTGCAGACTGGCTTTCGAGGAATTCCTTGACGAATTATTCCAGATTAGGAAGGACCTCGAAGATAATTATTTGCGGAATCGTCATCAAAGGGTTTCTTACCTGACAACATTCTCTATTTTTTTTGCGGGAGAGCCTCCCTACTCTTGAACGGCTTCCTCAGCTACTTCCTGCTTTGCTTCAATTGTGACAGACACGAGTCCCTCTGCAGACTGGCTTTCGAGGAATTCCTTGACGAATTTTTCCAGATTTGGAAGGGCCTCGAAGATAATTATTTGCGAAATCGTCATCAAAAGTTTTCTTACCTGACAACATTCTCTATTTTTTTTTGCGGGAGAGTCGCAAATGTTGTCAGTTGTGACCGACACGAGTCCCACTGCAGACTGGCTTTCGAGGAATTCTTTGACGAATTATTCCAGATTAGGAAGGACCTCGAAGATAATTATTTGCGGAATCGTCATCAAAGGTTTTCTTACCTGACAACATTCTCTATTTTTTTTGCGGGAGAGCCTCCCTACTCTTGAACAGCTTCCTCAGCTACTTCCTGCTTTGCTTCAATTGTGACAGACACGAGTCCCTCTGCAGACTGGCTTTCGAGGAATTCTTTGACGAATTTTTCCAGATTAGGAAGGGCCTCAAAGATAATTATTTGCGAAATCGTCATCAAAAGTTTTCTTACCTGACAACATTCTCTATTTTTTTTTGCGGGAGAGTCGCAAATGTTGTCAGTTGTGACACCGACACGAGTCCCACTGCAGACTGGCTTTCGAGGAATTCTTTGACGAATTATTCCAGATTAGGAAGGACCTCGAAGATAATTATTTGCGGAATCGTCATCAAAGGTTTTCTTACCTGACAACATTCTCTATTTTTTTTGCGGGAGAGCCTCCCTACTCTTGAACAGCTTCCTCAGCTACTTCCTGCTTTGCTTCAATTGTGACAGACACGAGTCCCTCTGCAGACTGGCTTTCGAGGAATTCTTTGACGAATTTTTCCAGATTAGGAAGGGCCTCGAAGATAATTATTTGCGAAATCGTCATCAAAAGTTTTCTTACCTGACAACATTCTCTATTTTTTTTTGCGGGAGAGTCGCAAATGTTGTCAGTTGTGACCGACACGAGTCCCACTGCAGACTGGCTTTCGAGGAATTCTTTGACGAATTATTCCAGATTAGGAAGGACCTCGAAGATAATTATTTGCGGAATCGTCATCAAAGGTTTTCTTACCTGACAACATTCTCTATTTTTTTTGCGGGAGAGCCTCCCTACTCTTGAACGGCTTCCTCAGCTACTTCCTGCTTTGCTTCAATTGTGACCGACACGAGTCCCACTGCAGACTGGCTTTCGAGGAATTCCTTGACGAATTATTCCAGATTAGGAAGGACCTCGAAGATAATTATTTGCGGAATCGTCATCAAAGGGTTTCTTACCTGACAACATTCTCTATTTTTTTTTGCGGGAGAGCCTCCCTACTCTTGAACGGCTTCCTCAGCTACTTCCTGCTTTGCTTCAATTGTGACAGACACGAGTCCCTCTGCAGACTGGCTTTCGAGGAATTCTTTGACGAATTATTCCAGATTAGGAAGGACCTCGAAGATAATTATTTGCGGAATCGTCAACAAAGGTTTTCTTACCTGACAACATTCTCTATTTTTTTTGCGGGAGAGCCTCCCTACTCTTGAACGGCTTCCTCAGCTACTTCCTGCTTTGCTTCAATTGTGACAGACACGAGTCCCTCTGCAGACTGGCTTTCGAGGAATTCTTTGACGAATTTTTCCAGATTAGGAAGGGCCTCGAAGATAATTATTTGCGGAATCGTCATAAAAGGTTTTCTTACCTGACAACATTCTCTATTTTTTTTGCGGGAGAGCCTCCCTACTCTTGAACAGCTTCCTCAGCTACTTCCTGCTTTGCTTCAATTGTGACAGACACGAGTCCCTCTGCAGACTGGCTTTCGAGGAATTCTTTGACGAATTTTTCCAGATTAGGAAGGGCCTCGAAGATAATTATTTGCGGAATCGTCGACAAAGGTTTTCTTACCTGACAACATTCTCTATTTTTTTTGCGGGAGAGCCTCCCTACTCTTGAACGGCTTCCTCAGCTACTTCCTGCTTTGCTTCAATTGTGACAGACACGAGTCCCTCTGCAGACTGGCTTTCGAGGAATTCTTTGACGAATTTTTCCAGATAAGGAAGGGCCTCGAATATAATTATTTGCGGAATCGTCATAAAAGGTTTTCTTACCTGAAAACATTCTCTATTTTTTTTGCGGGAGAGCCTCCCTACTCTTGAACGGCTCCCTCAGCTACTTCCTGCTTTGCTTTAATTGTGACAAGCACGAGTCCCTCTGCAGACTGGCTTTCGAGGAATTCCTTGACGAATTTTTCCAGATTAGGAAGGACCTCGTACATAATTATTTGCGAAATCGTCATCAAAGATTTTCTTACCTGACAACATTCTCTATTTTTTTTGCGGGAGAGCCTCCCTACTCTTGAACGGCTTCCTCAGCTACTTCCTTCTTTGCTTTATTTGTGACAGACACGAGTTCCTCTGCAGACTGGCTTTCGAGGAATTCCTTGACGAATTTTTCCAGATTAGGAAGGGCCTCGAAGATAATTATTTGCGAAATCAAAGGTTTTCTTACCTGACAACATTCTCAATTTTTTTTTGGCGGGAGAGCCTCCCTACTCTTGAACGGCTTCCTCAGCTACTCCCTGCTTTGCTTCAATTGTGACCGACACGAGTCCCACTGCAGACTGGCTTTCGAGGAATTCCTTGACGAATTATTCCAGATTAGGAAGGACCTCGAAGATAATTATTTGCGGAATCGTCATCAAAGGGTTTCTTACCTGACAACATTCTCTATTTTTTTTGCGGGAGAGCCTCCCTACTCTTGAACGGCTTCCTCAGCTACTTCCTGCTTTGCTTCAATTGTGACAGACACGAGTCCCTCTGCAGACTGGCTTTCGAGGAATTCTTTGACGAATTATTCCAGATTAGGAAGGACCTCGAAGATAATTATTTGCGGAATCGTCATCAAAGGTTTTCTTACCTGACAACATTCTCTATTTTTTTTTGCGGGAGAGCCTCCCTACTCTTGAACGGCTTCCTCAGCTACTCCCTGCTTTGCTTCAATTGTGACCGACACGAGTCCCACTGCAGACTGGCTTTCGAGGTATTCCTTCACGAATTATTCCAGATTAGGAAGGACCTCGAAGATAATTATTTGCGGAATCGTCATCAAAGGGTTTCTTACCTGACAACATTCTCTATTTTTTTTGCGGGAGAGCCTCCCTACTCTTGAACGGCTTCCTCAGCTACTTCCTGCTTTGCTTCAATTGTGACAGACACGAGTCCCTCTGCAGACTGGCTTTCGAGGAATTCTTTGACGAATTATTCCAGATTAGGAAGGACCTCGAAGATAATTATTTGCGGAATCGTCAACAAAGGTTTTCTTACCTGACAACATTCTCTATTTTTTTTGCGGGAGAGCCTCCCTACTCTTGAACGGCTTCCTCAGCTACTTCCTGCTTTGCTTCAATTGTGACAGACACGAGTCCCTCTGCAGACTGGCTTTCGAGGAATTCTTTGACGAATTTTTCCAGATTAGGAAGGGCCTCGAAGATAATTATTTGCGGAATCGTCATAAAAGGTTTTCTTACCTGAAAACATTCTCTATTTTTTTTGCGGGAGAGCCTCCCTACTCTTGAACGGCTTCCTCAGCTACTTCCTTCTTTGCTTTATTTGTGACAGACACGGGTTCCTCTGCAGACTGGCTTTCGAGGAATTCCTTGACGAATTTTTCCAGATTAGGAAGGGCCTCGAAGATAATTATTTGCGAAATCGTCATCAAAAGTTTTCTTACCTGACAACATTCTCTATTTTTTTTTGCGGGAGAGTCGCAAATGTTGTCAGTTGTGACCGACACGAGTCCCACTGCAGACTGGCTTTCGAGGAATTCTTTGACGAATTATTCCAGATTAGGAAGGACCTCGACGATAATTATTTGCGGAATCGTCATCAAAGGTTTTCTTACCTGACAACATTCTCTATTTTTTTTGCGGGAGAGCCTCCCTACTCTTGAACGGCTTCCTCAGCTACTTCCTGCTTTGCTTCAATTGTGACCGACACGAGTCCCACTGCAGACTGGCTTTCGAGGAATTCCTTGACGAATTATTCCAGATTAGGAAGGACCTCGAAGATAATTATTTGCGGAATCGTCATCAAAGGGTTTCTTACCTGACAACATTCTCTATTTTTTTTGCGGGAGAGCCTCCCTACTCTTGAACGGCTTCCTCAGCTACTTCCCGCTTTGCTTCAATTGTGACAGACACGAGTCCCTCTGCAGACTGGCTTTCGAGGAATTCCTTGACGAATTATTCCAGATTAGGAAGGACCTCGAAGATAATTATTTGCGGAATCGTCATCAAAGGTTTCCTTACCTGACAAAATTCTCTATTTTTTTTTGCGACAGAGCCTCCCTACTCCTGAACGGCTTCCTCAGCTACTTCCTTCTTTGCTTCAATTGTGACAGACACGAGTCCCACTGCAGACTGGCTTTCGAGGAATTCCTTGACGAATTATTCCAGATTAGGAAGGACCTCGAAGATAATTATTTGCGGAATCGTCATCAAAGGTTTTCTTACCTGACAACATTCTCTATTTTTTTGCGGGAGAGCCTCCCTACTCTTGAACGGCTTCCTCAGCTACTTCCTGCTTTGCTCTAATTGTGACAGACACGAGTTCCTCTGCAGACTAGCTTTCGAGGGATTCCTTGACGAACTTTTCCAGATTAGGAAGGACCTCGAAGAAAATTATTTGCGGAGTCGTCATCAAAGGTTTTCTTACCTGACAACATTTTCTATTGTTTTTTTGCGGGAGAACCTCCCTACTCCTTACTTTCCTTGACGAATTATTTTAAAGAAAGAACGTCCCCGAGGATAACTTTTTGCGGAACCATCATCAGAAGTTTCCTTACGTGACGACATTCTCAAATTTTTGCGGGATACCCTTCCTCTTCTTGAACGGCTTTCTCAGCTACTTCGTGCTCTGCTTCATTGCTGAGAGTCACGGGTTCTTTTGCAGACTGGCTTTCCAGAAATTCCTTGACGAATTTTTCCCAGTAAACACACTTGATCCCTGGGACGTCTCATTTTGGTCCCTCACATCTCAGATGGGATATCAAATTATGGGACGTCCAACAGATGTTCATCGGATATCAGATAAGGGACCAATATTAATATATCCTATAAAAGGACGTCCCTGATATATAATAATTTTTGACAAATCCAGGACCAAAATGGATTGAGGACGTCCTTAGGATATCACAAAATTGACAAAATACGCAAATTTTTTTATTATCAATTTTTGTGGGGTGGATGACATTTTCATTTTCTTTAATATGTTTTTGGACTTAATTCGGACGATGACATTTAACGAATTGTCAATAAGATAATATGAACGTGATCGACGCAAGTTTGTCTATGCGTGTGACAAACGGTAGCTCCAAGCTGGAAAACTTGGACTTGCATGCGAGAGGTCCTGAGGTCAAATCCCAGTTAAAAACAATTTTATTTTATTTTCTTTTCATATGTCCCAACAACAACCCGAACTGTTCCAAAAGTACGACCTAGATTTATCTCAGGGATGTTATGGGATCATACAGGATATCCCAGGGACTTAAATAACATCCCGTATTGATGTACTGGGTACGTCTTAGGGACCAATTTGTGTTTACTGGTTAGGAAGGTCCTCGAGGATAACCATTTGTGGAATCATCATCAGAGGTTTCCTTACGTCACGACATTCTCAACCTTTTTGCGAGAGACCGTTCCTCCTCTTGAACGGCTTCCTCAGCTTCTTTCTGTTCTGCTTCGCTGCTGACAGGCACGGGGTATTTAGTGGTATACTAAAATATTTAACATGCTTTGTTTCTTAAAAAACTCATCACCTACGTATTGTTCTTGAACAATGAATGATGTTTTTCTTAACAGCCTGTACCTATAATTCATAAAAAAATATTCTTGTAGGTAAATGAAGCACAAGGGTGATGATTCTTCCACTGATTACAGTGAATGAATTACTCATATCTTGTGTCCAAGCCTTAAAGGGCTCAAAATCTATCAGGAATAAATGGTGACTAGAAATTCTTGCAGAATATGATGAAAATCTCCAGTTTTCACTTGACTTTCTCCACAGATGTCCCAACAATTGGAGAAATCTTCGTGACACATATGTTCGTTTTAAAAGTGAATATACACCAAGTGGTGCACCAGCAGCAAAAAAAAAGTGGGAGTTTTTTGATGTTTTATCTTTTTTAAATGACACTGTTGGCTGTAAGTAAACTACATGCAACATATCAGTAACAAGCAGCCCTTTAATATCGTCAACTAACTCGTCCGACAAGTGTAGATGGAAAAACATCTAAAATCATCAGGTGAGGTGCAGTTAGCTATTGTCGATGCACTAAAGAAAGTAAATGGTGAACCATGTCTTAACCACCCAGATGTACCACAGTGATAATAAATTCTATATGTATAAGTGTTGGTTGCTAGTGTATAATACCCTGAGTTTTGCTGAAACCAGCTGGAATGTTTAATAAAGGAAAAATACTTTATTGTGAAGTTAATTTAGTTTTTATTTATTAACTGAACAAACTTATAAAAAAAACAGGAACGGAATTGCTTCTAGTTGAAAAAGCACAGAAGACATACTTGACATGACAAGACATTTAAACATCTATCGTTAGCCTAAAGCTATTATGATTACACAAACCATAGAATCAATTGTATCTCAACAATAAGAATGCTCAGTTGTTAAAACCCCTGCCTCAAAGGGAGAAAACCAAGTTAGAAATTGAAGTTTTTGAAAGTGGCATATAAAGGGGCAAAAGATTTACTGTGAAATTAATATGATTTGTAAAATCGTAGAAAAAATCCTTTTTTTTCTCTAAGAGACTGGTAGAAATTCAGGTTTGAAATTAGATATCTCCAAGTCAACAGTCTCAAGTTTATTGTAGTTGTACGGCTACATGTTTCGCCTAAAAAGGCATCATCAGGCCACAATCACAACACACGTTAAAATAGTTAAAAACTCTAAAACACGTTCACATATTACAAACCGGCTAGAAGACCGGCTAGAGGCTACATATCTTGGTTTTTGTGCAATAGACCTTCAAAAGTAAAAACTTTTTCCTGTTTATATACGGAAGATAGAAGGTGACATTTATCAATGTTTCGTAAATAAGTCTGGAAAACACACAGTAACAAAATCACTTAAAACAGTGGTTCATTAAGTGTACGCCTCGACGCCCTGTGGCGCCGCGAGAAGTAATCAGGGGCCAGTTTACTGTGAGAGGAATTGTAAGCGGATGAACTGCTAAGATAAATAGAAGTAGTAATAGGGAGTTTGAGTAGTGATACAAACAAAGTGCTGTGATTTGTGATTAACAAACGTCCTGAGTTTGCCAACCAACCAAACCAAAAGCCTTTCAATATCGGGTCGGTTGATTTGTCTAATTGTGCGCTTTGATACAAAGTTAGTCAGTCACGGAAAGATTTTTATTAAATAAGGAAATTGATTAAGCAAGAGTAATCAAACACCGACTAGTGACAAAGGAGTAAAAAGAAGGAAGCATCGCAAATACGATGGTAGCTATTTAAATTTTGCTTTTACTTCAGTAGAAGTAAATCTTGAGGAAAGACCGCAGTGTGTGCTCTGCTTGAAAATTCTAGCATCGAAAATATGATCCCAAGTAAGCTAAAACGACATCTCCAGACCATTCATCCTATGATGGTTGAAAAGTAACCCGAGTTTTTCACAAGACAGTTGCAGAATATATAAAAACAAAAAAACGTGTTTACTCAACAAGCTTCAGTACCTAGCAGTGCACTGATATCCTCTTTCAAAGTGGCATACAGGGGGGCAGAGTGCAAAAAAACCTCATACCATCGCAGAAGAACATATTTTACCGGCTGCTGTTGACATGGTTAATATTATGATAGGAGAATCGGCCGGAAAACTAATTTCAAAGGTACTTTTATCTAACAACACTATTAGTCGAAGAATCCATCATATAGCTGAGGATCTCAATGACCAATTGATAGATAAAATGAAAGAAAAAAAAATGCGTGGATCCGAGATCCTTTCCATGCACAATGTCCTCCAGAACTCACTTCACTCGAAGATGAGAGTCTTATTGAACTCTCTTGCGGCCATCCTTAAAACAAAATTGGCTTCTTTCGATTTGGTGGAGTTTTGGGTAAACTTTAAGAATGAATATCCAACGCTAAGTTTAAAAGCTTTGAGGATTTTAATCCCGTTTGCAACATCCTATTTCTGCAAAGCTGAATTTTCAGCTGTAGCTGTAATAAAGAGAAAATATCGTTCAAAGATTATGTCAAACCTTATTCCTCGCTTTGAAAAAATGTGTGGAGATCACCAAGCTCACCCATCACATTGATTTTTTTCTTTAATGAAAATGTGTTCCTGTGGACTAGTTCGTTAATAAACCTATATGAGCGTTAGATTGCAGTTGTTTTCATTTATGTGTTTTGTAACTTTCTTGGACACGACTGTATACATACATATTGTCAGTCAGGGCACCTTGGCAAAATACTAAACCTGTAAGTGCGCCGCAAACTGAAAAAGTTTGGGAATCCCTGACTTACTGACATTTTTTCACACATGAAGTACCTGCACTAACATAATACTAGTAGTTTAAGATGATGTAAATAAGTTTGTAACAGTTTGGTTTTGCCATTAGAATTATATGAATAATAGCTATTTATGTAACCAGTTACGAAAAGTCGCAATTTGAATGATATACACAAAAAAGGTTTTTCGTCGCGTGTTTCATACAAGATTTTTTCTAATTTGGACTACAAATACCTACTTAGAGAGAGAATTATTATTATTAAACTTCAATATTTACTTTTAAACCACTTTGTATCTACTTAATACCGTAAAACTATAGCAACGGTGTGCCACAGCCGAAACCTGCAACTGGTGGTGACACCAACTTTTCATCACTAGTTACGAAAGATTTTACTTTTCGTAACTAGTCACGACAAGTAGGACGTTACGTCACTGTCATCAGTATTGAAAAGTGCCACTTTATATGTCAAAATTAGAAAAAAGATTTTTTCTAATTTTGACTACAAATACCTACTTAGAGAGAGAGTTATTATTATTAAACTTCAATATTTACTTTTAAACCACTTTGTATCTACTAAATTCCGTAAAACTGTAGCAACGGTGTGCCACTACCGACACCTGCAACTGGTGGTGAAACGAACTTCATCACCAGTTACGAAAGATTTTACTTTTCGTAACTAGTTACAAGGTTATTTTCTATCTGAAGTTTGACATATCGGTGTCAAACATGGCGGATTCCGGCCCAGAAACGGGACCATTTTCTTGATAGACGTTTTCTGTCTTGGAATTTGCTGCCGGCGTGAAGGTTGGTCGTTAGAATCACATCCTGAGGATTATTCGGCTTTTCTTGATATAAAATTTCGGGCCACCTTTAGTGATGCTTTACGTGGCCGAAATTACCGTTTCGTTACGGGATTTTGCCGCCCAATCTCACTTGAGAAGTACCTTGCTGGTAAGCATTTTTATGGCGTATTTTTGGATCCATTTCAAGTAGTTTTCTTTTGTACTTTAATTTATTATATTGCGAGTGTTTGAGCGCCAACGGCGGAGTTCGATTTTGGTGTGGGACGACCCACTTTAGAGAAGATTTTAGTGGTGGTTTGTGTTCTCCTTGGAGGTAAGTCTTCCAGCCATGTGCCTTCAGCGATTTGATTACTAGTATTTCACCTTTTTCTTGCTATTCTTCTGGTTTTCGATTATTAGAGTTCATTGTAACCCTAGGTGCTAGGTAGGGGCTTGAACTGCACACAGCAAACTTGCTTGGGGCTCATAGGCGTAACACCCAACACTCTCTGACCTGAACCACTGGTCCAAGTACTTGTGCCACCTTCCTTGGCCTGGACCCAGTGTTAGTGGGATTGTTTTTTGCTGCTGCTGTGTATCACCATTGCAGCTATCGAGTCCACTCCGGACTACTGTAACCGAGTCACTCTGACCTACATCCCTAGACTAACCGGACAGTGGACTGTTGCAACCCCATAACATCCCCCCTACAACATTTGTAAATTAGTGGTAAGACCTGTTTTTTTTGTAACTTATTGGGCTTATTTGGCCAACTTTATTTTGCATCGTTACGTTTAACATATATTGGAGCGATATTTTGGAGTGAACTCTTGCTGTGGACCAAATTTATTAAGGTTTCCCTTCCACCTGGGAGGCGTCCTGTTGAGCCTGTGAACAACAGGTGGCGCACCCACTACTATTAGCCGAGCTTTATCTGAGCCACCTCACGGCCTTGGCAACAGCAAGTGTTCACCTTAGTGGGCTTTTGGCCACCATCGAATATAAGGTTACCACCCACATACCAACCATTGTGTATTGTTAAACTATTGTTTTTTTTTCATAATATATGACCACACCACCTCAAACAGTGCTTTTATTTCGTGATTGTCTTTCTTATGAGAATAAACCGTCTCAAGTTGATGTCATAATGATGAGATGGTTATCTCCTTTTAATTGGTTTTGTAATTGCTACGTTTCAAACGACAAAATTCCTTCACTTAACATTGCAGACACATTAATATTTAACAATAAAACTAATTAATTAAAAAAATTGCTTTATTTATTCCATTGAAAGTAAACTGATCCCGCCCCTCTAGAATATGATGCTAGTTTTGCCGTCATTTCTTCTGCTATTCAGCCATGTCCGTTTGAACTTTCACAAGGAAGAGATTTAGATGAGCATTATTCCTCCAGTTCCCTTCAACCAAGTTCCCAAATTCACTTTCTCGGTCAATAGCTGTGGCTAAACAGTATTGCATTTCTTCTTGAGACGTTAAGTTCATCAAATAGTTGTGGAGGCATACTATTGCTTTTACTATTGTATTAGCAGTTGAGGTGGAGGCAAGTATGCCCTGTCTTTTAGTTTATAAAATATTTTTTTGCCTATAGTCATTTGATTGTAAAAGGCCACTTTGGAGTTTCCAACAGAGAGTTCCCTGTTGAGGTTGTTTGATAAGCCTGGAATATACGGCAGCTTGTAAAACTGCAATCCATTTGGACACGGACTAATGGGCAGTGGATTAGGTTGGCGTGACAAATTAGATTTTTGAGCCAACAATGAGTTAATAAGCTTTATCGGAAAATACTTTTTGCGATAAAGTGAAAAATAAATAGTGAAAACGTTCATCGCTCAATCGATAAATTGAGGGATGTGTGCTGTGTCCCTGAACTGTTTTGCTATATTAATCTTTTGGTGTAAAGGATGATTGGAGTTGTAATTTAGTAAACGGTCTGTGTTAGTTGGTTTACTCTGTAGAGATCAGTGATAACTCCATCTCCCTCTCGCTGTACCCACAAGTCCAAGAAAGCCAATCCTCCGTATTTTTCCCTCTCAATAGTAAATTATAAGTTGCTATTTACTCGGTTGAAGATTTTTATTATAGCATCTACCTTGTCTCTTGGTACGAACAAAAATGTGTCTTCCACATATAAACTGCTCAACTTAAAGTTCGGCACAAGCAATTTTTCGTATAATTATCAATAAGCTGTAACTTTTTAAGCAATGAACTGTTTTAAATACAATTTGCACGGTTTGAAACCTCATTTCCTCTAGATTAAGGAAGCGGATAATTTTGAAAAAAAAGCCGACATTATCTTTATTATATAAAGTCTAAAACAAAGTGATACAAAAATTTAAAAGTTTTGATGCTCTGCCATTTCGCAATAAACTATTTTTTCCTTATCGTTGTCACGTCAGGAGTACGTAACATCCATATCTCGGGACCTTTTCACCAGATTTTTTATCAAAGCACTCTGAATTTTTATACAGAGCGAAACATAAAATGTGTGTTGGTGATATTTTTAAATCGTCGTAATTCGGAAAAGCGGTAAAGAATCTTACTGTGTTTCCCTCATTTCTTGACATATTCTCTGTGGATTGTTATTCATTCAAAAAATTAAAAAATAAGTGCCGTTTTTTCTAATATACGAGCTTCCAAAAAATATGATAACATTATTGTAGATACTAGTGACTTATAATAGCATTATTAAATAAAATAACCTTTCTAGAGATAAAGGGAAATTGAGTGATGCAGTCGCAGACAGTCAACATCAATATATCTAGACGGTTTTGTCATTTTTTGTTTTTAATGTATTAAAACTTATACAGAGGGAATCAAAATATTCTTAAAAATTACGTTAGTATTTTTTTTAAATCGTTGTAGTTCGCGGACAAGTTGACGCATTATTATTTTTATTCTTAGAAGCGACAGCATTATCTACAAATTGTCTCTCGACAAGGGAGTTTTCCAAAAGGGAGATCGCTGCATCCAGCAGTATGCGCACGGGGCAGTATTTGCAACGTTGCCACATATAAAATGCAAAGTTCTTTGAATAAAATATTTCTGCGGCTCATAGGGTATATTCGTAATAATCATATATAAATAATAAAGCTTCAGTAATTTATCAATTGTTTTAATTGACAATTATTGTTTAATGACATTAATTTATATACTTTTATGTGATTTTGACAACTCTCGAGAATTAAAGTAGATATCTATACTGAACCAGGGGTAACTTTAATCCTCCAACAAGCAGAACAAGTTATGTAGTTATAGATTGGTGGTTATATTATGTATACTTATATGGGAGGTTGACGTAACGTCAACTCGTTGTCTTAAGGACTAACCCATTCCTAAGGTTCATGTAAGGGAATTATAAATTATTTGCTGTAAATGAAGTATTTACCTAAGCGATACCACACTTTAAGGAATATGTTATATTCCTTAAACTGTGGTGATACTCTACGCATGAATGTATGCTTCATCATTATAGATATTTAAGGATACCTATTCTATAGGTAACCTATAATGTATTTTCATGTAGTAAAAATCATCAGTTAGAAGTTCTAAATGAGTTTCTTCGGCCATAAAATTAATAAAAAAATAAAATGAATAGAGGATAAATCGTTATAATTATTCTTATCTACTTTGGTTTTTGTTATGCCTTTTGCGCGCGGTTGATTAAGGATAGAAATATCACATCGGCAACCTTGCACTGGAGGCGGTCCTAAGTTTCCTCGCAATATCACGTGGTTTTACTATTATTTACTTTGATTTACTATGATAGTAAAAATACAATGTTGAAGAAATTTTGAGGTTAGTTTGTTATTATTTTAGCTAGGTTTTGTGCCTTGTGTCCATATTGTGTTTATTCTTTTATGAATATTGGTGTAAAAAAGTAGAATTTTCATCAAGCAATTAAGAAAATAGTCACAGATTCCCAGCTAGTATAATGCCATGTCTATATAGTTTAATTCTTGATCAATCTTGCCATTCTTCATCAGTCCTGATGATCTTCTTCATGAGTTCATGCATACTTTACTTACCTTACCCCTATTTGCACCAAACAAATTTAGGTAAACCCAAAGTTAAGGACCCCTAATCCACAGCTATTAGTCTGAGTAAGCATGGTAATAGGGAAAGCCTTAACTAGGTGTACTGTGTACTTGAAAATTGTGTGGTGCAAATGGCAGTTAGTTTCATCATATATATTAGTGAATAAGAGGCACTAGAATATTCTCTGTTCAGCGAAGGTTCAATATGCAATGCATATTACTAGTTTTGATTTGACACTTAATGTCAAATTGTCGCAAACATTTTGAAATTCTGGATCAATCGTCACTGGCAAAATTATGAAATGGTTACAAAATGCCTTGGCGCTAAGATGAAAAGGAACAAATTTTGATATTAGGACTCATTAACTACTTTCAGCGAGAAAATGTGGCATGAAAAAACATTGCCGGTGGATGCAATGTTCAAGGTAAGTTTCTATTTGATGTCTTTTTGAAGACTAAATGCCATATTTTTTACCAGTTCAACTGACATTTAATCAGAGACATGTTTTTTTTTGTATGATGTTACAATTTATGACATAATATTTAACCCTCGCTGAACAGAGTATAAGTACCTACATGTATATTTGCTGATCTTGGACAATAAGATTTTAATTACTCAAAAATGCAACACGTATGCATATTGGAGAATAACCCTACTGATAAATATACCTACACTTAGCAACTGGTAGCACTTTAGTTTATTGAAAGTTCACTCTTTATGCAAGAAGCCTTACAATTCATCATCATCCTTATATATAGTTAGCTTTAGCTTTGCTGAAATGAACTTACCCATGTGAGTAAAAGCCCTTTTTGGAAAACACAATTGAAATCACTGGATGAGGCTGATTTACTATCACCTTCAGCTTCAGCAGTGTTTGCTGATGAACACAACAGATTTTCTTTGAATTAACTTGACTCAGCCTTAAGAGTGAACTTTTAGTCAGCTGCGTTTTCTCGATATGTTTAATACTCAGGGCAGAGTGACTTGACTATAAAACTGGACCCTTTTAGAGTCAATTGTACAATTGTGATTCAACTGAACTTGACCAAGACAATTATTCTATAGAAATGGGTGGAAGTGAAACTGAGAAGTTTTGAGCCTTTAGGGTTGCTTAAAAATGGGTGAGAATCAATTTTGCGTGGTCTCTACCTACAAGGAAAAAGTGAGAATGAAGGCATAAATTGCCATAATCATGTGCAAACACCTAAAAGTCAAACTGTAAACTGTTAAATCAATGAGAAAGGGAAAAAAGTAAGTATGAAAATCTGATTTATAGACTATATTATATGACTCTTTGAAAAACAGCCAAGTTCTTTCTTCATCAAAGATTACTTAATAAAAGGGCGACTTTTACTGGAGTTTTATCTTCAATCTGAAGTTTTACTTGAACTTGTAAAAGTCACCCTTAGTAATAATAGGATTTGTAATTTGCCTTAAAGGTAAGTGGGGCGCATACAAAATTATAATACTGAAAAGCAGTCAGATTTTGTCATTTTTTCAAATAATCCCTCTCAAAACAATGCAGTTATTTTGTATTCTTGGAACTCATGGTGTAGTTAACTTGGACAAATGGATAGATAAACTCATTTTGTTGGTGCTAAATTTCATCTCTTGAGTTTATTAATTTTTTATGTTTAACTTAAGCTTTTGACAACCTATTGTTTGTATGTAAATAAAAGATGCCAAGCACATAACACTTTTAGATTTACCATTTGTTAATCAAATACCCTCCCCTGTACCTTAATTTACTCATGGGTGTTATGTGCTTGGCTCATACAAATACATGGTTACAATTCCACAACTATTAATAAGATAAGACTAACAAATCATAGGAATTTATGATTACTTAAATAAAAGGCGCCAAGCACATAACACCCTTAGAGTTACCATTAGTTAACCCAATACCCTCCCCTGTCCCTTAATTTACTCATGGGTGTTATGTGCTTGGCTCATACAAATACATGGTTAAAACTCCACAATTATTAATAAGATAAGACTAACAAATCATAGGAATGTATGATTACTTAAATAAAAGGCGCCAAGCACATAACACCCTTAGAGTTACCATTAGTTAATCCAATACCCTCCCCTGTCCCTTAATTTACTCATGGGTGTTATGTGTTTGGCTAATACAAATACATAATTAAAAATACATGAATATTAATAAAAAGATTGATACCTAATTATAAAAAATTTAGCTAAATAAACTATCTATCTAAAATTTTAATCTTTACATAATAGTTTCTAACTTAAATAAAGCAGTATTGGTGTCCTGTCTCTGTGGAGCTGGATCCGGCATATTGGACCTTGTGCAGGTTGTTCATTAAACAGTCGTGACGTGCAGTTGGTACAAAAAGCGTGGCCGCAAATAAATACATACTGCACTTTGTTTAATAAACAAACCTTACAACGTAGTTCAGGGGCCATGGATCCTTCTTGAAATTCAGTTGCCGGAAGTGGCGGTTCCCATCCTTTAAAAAACCACTAGTTAATCATCAGTGAAAGAAGTTAATTATCAGGAATGTTCTGCTTAAAAGCGTTTACTTAACTACAAATAAAATTCCTTTTTCTACAAACGTCAAATAATGACGCATTTTACGCTTTCATTAAACAAGCGAAAACCTAACCTTTTTGAGGATCAGAATGTGAGTTTACTTTTCCGCACGTTGCCCAGGACAGCAAGCGAAAAAATCTATTTTCGCTTGCTGTCCTGGGCAACGCGCGGATATAGATTTTTTCGCTTGCTGCCAATAGCAACTACCACCACTCAACCAAATATTTAAAACGTCATTATCACTTTCATTTAAATTTTCAATTGTGTCTTCAGTTATGCTCAGTTGTGATTCATATTATTTGAAATTGATCGTTTGCAGAAAAAACGTTGTATGCATTACGAGCAAAAATTAACTTTTTTGCTCTTAATACATAAATAACTATTGTAGTTCGACAAATGTTGTAGCCCAATAAATGTTTTTTTTTTCATTTAAAAGTGCGATTGTCGTTGCAATTCTATGAAAATTTCCCTGCAGCATTAATGTATAAAGAAAATAGTCAATGAAATAGGTATTTATGTATTAAGAGCGAAAAGTACAACTTTTTTGCTCGGAGAGTGAAGTTTGCCGCTCGACGCGAAGCGGAGCGTCGTAATGCATACAACGTTTTTTTCTGCAAACGATCAATTTCAAATAATGTGAATCACAACTGTGCATAACTGAAGTCACAATCTGAAAATTTAAATCAAACTGACAATGACGTTTTAAATAATTGGTTGAGTAGTGGTAGTTGCTGTTGACAGCAAGCGATAAAATATTTTTCGCTTGCTGTCCTGGGCAACGCGCAGAAAAGTAAACTCACATTCTGATCCTCAAAAATGGTTAGGTTTTCGTTTGTCTAATGAAAGCATCAAAAAAGTCATTATTTGACGTTTGTAGAAAAAATATATTTTGTTCCACAGGAGCCTTCAAAGTTGATAAAGAAAATACTTTAAATTAAAAAAATCTAATAAAAATGATTAGTATCAAATCAGTGTCCAGCAACGTTTTTAATATTGCCTACACGTCGCGACAAGAATATCCAATTTAAATATATTAGTGTAAAAAATAGAATTCCACCATAGTGTACCGCTTTTTCACTCATTAAATGTTTCCGAGCTAAAAAGTTTTGTAATATGGTTTGGTACTATTTTGTACCAAAAGTTCCAATATAGATATAAAAAAAAAATTGTTTGTAGATTGTATCTGAAATCTCTTTATCAGTTACAACCGATGTTTTGACTCGTTTGCGTCTCGTCAACAAACTTTCAGACACATATTCGTCTATCACAACTTAATGAAAACACTAAACAGAAACGTCGAACATGATCGATAAAAACAATATCTTCTCAACTTAGTTTATGGCGATGCTAGTCGGCAGTAAAAAAAAACCTTTTATCAGTAAAAAGAAAGATTTTAATAATTATGTTAATGATCTAAGTTCTCATTAAATGGAAGTCGCATCACCAGTAAACTAACGCAATCATGCTAAAATTACTATCATCATTTGGTTAAAAATTAAAAAATATACATAAAACTCTTACGTGGTTCGTCTTCATCACTTGATACTGTATGCCATGGCGAAAGAGGTGGGAGAGGAAGACTGGGGAAGTTGAAGTGGGGTATTGGGGAAGCTGTTGGTGAACGTTGATGGTCGGGACTGGGAAGGTTGACAGGTTGAGGTGAAAGAGAGTGTGAACGGGGTGGATGCTGAGGACTGGGAAAGTTGATAAGGTGAGGTGAAAGTGAGGGAGAACGAGGTGAATTCTGGGGACTGGGAAAGTTGATTAGGTGAGGTGAAAGTGAGGGAGAACGAGGTGGAAGCTGCGGACTGGGAAAGTTGATAAGATGTGGTGAAAGTGAGGGAGAACGGGATGGATTCTGGGGAATGGGAAAGTTGATGAGGTGAGGTGAAAGTGAGGGAGAACGAGGTGGATGCTGATGGGGACTGGGGAAGTTGTCAGGATAAGGTGAATGAGAGGGTGGACGGGGTAGATGCTGAGGATCTAAAAGGGGAGCCAGGTGTAAAGGGTCGTCTTCCTCTTCCTCTTCTTCCTGTGGAACGTCCTCATTCCATTGGTGCAGTTGTCGATCCAAAGCCTCTACAAAGTGAACTGCTTGCCTAGAAAAAAATCGACCAAATATAAACAGAAGTTTTACATATGCACTTGCAGTCAAATTGCATATTTTAAAGGTTTTAAAATGTCGAAAAACTTTAGATTAAACCATTAAAGAAACTTTTAACTTTTCTTGACGAATCAAGACATTCAGCGATGCCTTAGCGGACATATGCGCCATTTGCTTATTCAAGAACCGTTAGTAAATCAGTTGTGCACACAGGAAAATCCTTAATTATGTTCTCAACTAACCTGAAAAAATCTTGCAAAGTAAATCTTCCATTGGCCAACTTGTCCCATGCCAGAGTTACACGCCTGTCAAACAGCTCATTCCGTGGAGCTACCCTGAAAACTCTCCCCTGGTGCTCCAGTTGTTGGAATTCCAAAATTCCAACATTCTGAAGGTCGATGAGTGTTTCTAAAACATATTAATTTAGTAAATATTAGAGAACAAGTAAAAGTTCAAAATACAGAAAGGTACAGATAATAGAGGCAATTAAATGAAGTTCTCTAGTTGACTGTGAAATATCCCGAGAATATTTATATCGCGGGGTGTTCATTACAAAACGTCATCTAAAAGGCTATGAATGTTTGACAGAAAAGGATACCATAATGAAAGTTAATACACCTTTGTTCCTTCATCATTTCTTTTTGATAATTCATAGCCAACTAGATGATGTTTTTGGATGAATACCACCTATATAATATCAAGAAATTAAATCAGGTAACTTATTGAGACCTCACCCATTAAATCCCAGATGCCAGGATGCCTCACCAGTCGCCCATTTAATCTTCTGTGGTATGCTTCCATCACGTTGTTGGTCCTGTGTACTTCCCGAAATACGCTGAAGTGGTGTGGTGTAACGCGGTCCATCCATTGTATCCTTACGTAGTCACGAAGTGGTTGAAAAATCTCGTCCCATTGTGGATCCTTACAAGAGTGATATTATTATACAATAATGTCCACGCAAAATAACTGTAAAAGTCTATACCTGTAAAGAATTGAAAGCTTCCTCCATCCGATTTGAAGGCACAAGTGGCAACGCGTAGAATTTCCTAAGAAGAACCCGCGCGTTCTGGTTTCCCTCGATCCGCCTCAGTAGTCCTAACGTCCTCGCTTTTCGCATTACAGCCTAAATTTAACTTTTTATAGAATATTGTCCACCTGGTATATTTTGACTAACTATACGATGCAGAGACAAACCTTTCTTATTTTATTCAAAATTAATTGAGGTTGTTTAGTATTAGACTCTCCTATATGTAACAGGGTTGTATGCAGGGTAGTAGCATCTTGTTTCAGGTTGTACCAAAATATAATAATAATGACAAAAATGAAGAATGTTTGCATGCATGATGTTATTTCAACTAACCTGGCAGTAATGAAAGAAACAACCCCTCAATGATGCCTGTGGAAAATTGGTCCGGAGAGATTCCACTAGAGCGCCCTCGTAGTCCGTGATCACCGTTCCGTTAATGAAATTTGGAAAGGCCTCTTTGATGTAACCAAACACTGCATCATACAGCGCTTTGGTTCTCCTCTCCATGAAAACGTGTACGACTGGAAAAGCCTATAACCATACACCAAATTATTATCACCAAGATTTTCAGTCGATCATCACTATTGCAGTAAAATAAATAAAATGACGAAAGTAAAACTTAACAATGTTTTTTTGTTTCTGTAGATACATACATGGTCCATACACGTAGCAAAAATTGTGAAGATCTGGCAAAAGCCTGGCTGCCGTGGAACCGCCTTAAAAGTGCCATCCATGAAAGTGTGCGTCGAATCCGTGAAGTTTCCGATAAAATTCACATTCCCAAAAATCACAGCCCTGTGACCACCAGCTGTAACTGTTCCTGAAAAAAAAGCCCCATTAGCACAATTGCCATACCTTGGCCATTCACCTGTTTGTAGAGTTTGTGCCAGGTTTTCCAAACTCCTGGGCACATTTGGAGTTGTTGCCCGTTTCCACCGTTGCATGGACGATCTTATTGAGTTGAAAGGGACATGAACCGCAGCTTCCGGGTTTCTATAATAATAATTATTGATACCAACAAATGGAATAAATTTAGAATAAAATCATTGCAACTATCTAGAAAAAAAGACTCTTCATGACGGTACAGTTTGCTATAGTTTTCCTGCATAGACATTTTCAGCAAGGCTTTCAAACTTAGTTTTTTCTCAGGTTTATTATTTCAAACTTTAATGATAATCTGCTAGTCCTTTAATATTTACAATGCTACTAAAGCAACAAAAATTGTTAAATAATCGGCATGAATAATTAGTCTTAAATTGTTTAGCTTTGCCATAAAACAGAGACGATAGCCTTCCCTTCATTGCCACAAAGAAATTTTGCATTTGTCGTATAAAAAGCTGCTATGTAATCGTCATTTTAATGAAAATTGAAATGGTATACAAAAAGTATATTATCCAAAACCCAAAGTTGTCATAAAGTGGTTTGTCAGTTGTTGCTAAATTATTAATTTTCTTTTTATACCTACAACTTTGTAGGAATGTATGTATGAATTAACAATTGAAATTTGTTTGTTTTACAAGTACTGTCTTTCCAAATGTGTAAGACAAATAGGTACGTGTACGTACACCTAGAGACAAACTTGAATGACGACATTGTGTTGTGGAGAGGGTGTTATTTAAAACAAAAAGGTGAAATGTCAGATGAAAAGGATGACATATTCAAAGTAAATGGACTTTTAATATTTAATCCTTTTCTACCTTAATCTTGTGACTTAATGCAATATGTTTTTTACTCATATGACATTTTGTGTTATAATATTTAATTGTTTTTAAATTTTTTTTTTGGTTTTTTACCAGATTTTTTACCTTTATAAAGGGAACCTGAAAAGATTTATGTATTACTGTCCATGTTATTATTTTTATTCCAGTATGTACTAATTTTAAGTTGCATTTGTTTGTTTCCAAGATGACAACTACGATAAAATTTATGCATCTTCTTCATTGTAGCCTTCATACAGACATCAAATATATGTTGAAAAATCTGCTTAATTTCCACAGAAACAGATTTTTTTTCTAAGTTCAATAACCACTACACTGCAATCAAGTTCAAATACATATATGTAATAAACATGTCTACAATGAATACATAGGCAATATTATTCTTTATAAAGATAGAGATATAAAGAGAGATATTTTTTTCTGCAGTCTTTTTATCTTTTTTGTTTCTTGGTCCCTTTAAGTTAACTTGTTAAGAAATATTTCTCGCCAGTTTTATCACTCTGAATTGCTAAGAAAGCAGTCTTTAAAATCAGCAAACCCTTCCTTCCATCATTCCCTTTTCAAATACTACAAAACCTCATAAGAAGCAGTGGTAAATTACGTTTGTTTGTTTTTTCCCCTGAAGGTGTCTGGAGGGACCCAACAAATGGTGATATTTTCCTAAAAGCTGCACGTCTTTTTAGCTGCCTTACTCTGAAATATAACTGCCGTTTCCGCCGGAAATGACGTAATATTGTCGTCAAAGCACATCAATTGGCAAATCACGACTTCGAATCATTTGACCTAAGACGTCAAGTGATGTTATTTTCAGAGGAAATAGCAGCCATTTTTCAGAGTACCGCAGCTAAAAAGATGTGCTAAAACTGTAAAGCAGGACGGGGACTCCATATGTAATATACTACCTCGATGGTTTATTGAGTTTAATCTGACAAAAATTTTGACAGATGATTTTGATATGTCATTGGACTGCCTAATACAACAAAAGGATTAGGTTTATTGTTGTTGTTGCTATTTCATCAAATAAAATAAAAAAAACTTGCTAATTTACTTAAAAACTAATCCAAAGTCCTGAATGAAAAATTAAATAATGATTCAAATCCTCAGTAACAAACTGGCAAGTGCAGGTGCAGTCCAATAAACGAAAATTCAATAAATATACACAATGTCTGGCAATGTACCATGTACACAAAACATACTCTATAAGGTAAGGTAAGACACAGGCACTGCTTGTTTAGTTCATAAATTTACAGTTTTATAGAAATCAGGTGGCCAAAGGAAATTAAATTACAATGAGCAGAGCAGCCTAAAGTTGTAACAGTTCAGTGAATGAATATCAAAAGCAAGTGGTGCAAAATTGCCAAATATAACAGTGAAAGCTAAAGTGATTGTTCAAATTGTTTAAAGGGTAAGTGCAATAAGTGCAAAATGTATTTATGATAATTAGAAAATAGTACTGACAGCAAAAAACGCTTGTGAGACAGCATTATCAACATAATTTTACAAAATTGTGTATTATTCTCTTCTATAGGTATAAATTTTCTGTTCTACAGTTGGTTATAATAATGATAATAAAGATTTTTTTTAAAGCGCTTCCACATCAATTTATTTGTTTTCCTAGTAAATGATGACAAAACTTTTTCAAAACTACATTTTTCAACTCTGAGAATATCTCCCACTAATTTGGAGATTTAAATGAGATGGAACAAACTTTGTTGTTTATCAGTGTGTGTGTATTAAAGCCTATCAGTTTTTAAAGGTCTATTAACAATGCAACTACTAAGTATAGAAACAGGGCTGGAACCATGAAGCGCATAAAGCATGTGTTTCAGGGCCCGAGCCCCGTGGCCTGTATTATTATAAATATTATAAAGCCAAATAGTAAACTAAGTATCGAAGAAGGGCCCATAAATACTTAGCGCTTCGGGCCTGCAACAACCTTAATCCGGCTCTGTATAGAAACATGTTTGAAACTTTTTTTGGAACCCCCCTAGATAACCCCTCTGGCCACTTTCTGTAAGGAAATTAAGCTGGAGCTAGAAAGGCAACAGGATTGACCGGGCGATTGGTTCAAAGTTCTGGTTTTATTTTATATTTATGTTTTCTTTCTTTTGTTAAGTATTGAGTAGCTTTTGCTAGACTTCACCCATTGAGGGCCTGTACATTTTTTCCTTCAATAAAGGCAATTATTATTATTATTATAATGAGGATATCTTGTATGCTTAGGAAGGAACCATATTTTTTCACTTTGATTTAATGTAGCACACTTAGTAACTAATTTTGGAAATTGTAGCACATTTAAAAAAAGTTGTGTATTACTCCACAGTTAAGGTTTTGAAGCTAGATAAACTAAGGTACGAGTAGTGGTCATGGGCTAATCACATCAAATGAGAATACACACAGTGATATCTACAATAGTTTAACATGCAGATAATTGCAATGATGCATTATGCTTTTTGCTTAGCCTGCTGCTTTTGCTGAAAATATTTATTGATATTTTTGGATAAAAACACCAGAGTTTTGGAAAACAATTCACTTAAGTTAACATTTCATTTCGTTCAATTTCAATCAATTTAGATTATATTAAAATAATAATAAAAATTTGGGGGATTGACCTATTTTGGATATTTTAGTTTTACAAGCCATTCCAAATAGAGTGTTCATTAAAAAACATCATCTACAGTTTGACACACGAGTCTGTGCCTATGAACTGTCAGAAAAGAGGATGACAATATTACATGCATATTGAAGAGCAGGATCAAACTTTTGAGCTAAAAAAAACAAATACAAAAATTGACTCACCTGAGTGCAATCTGGTCGTAAATCATTTTCATTCTGCCTCTCTCTGAGACACATGCTTGCCTCAACTCAGCTTTGAACTCGTTTGCCTGCACATCCTCAACTTGTCGGGGATGGTTGTGGTGGGGGTTTAAAATCTCCAAATCTCCATTGGCTCCTAATTTAGCAGATGCCCTGCACCCAAACCGTCTGTACTTTGTACAGAGAAGATACCTAAAATATATAAATACTTTTGTTCAGTTCAGTTGTACTTTTTGCATAAAAGTATGGGTGTGTTTAGTGGAAAGCTATATGATTACTCCCAATATTAGATACTACTTATATTATTCTAATATTCTTACTCTTACCTAACAGCATTGCCTCGGCGATTTATTTAAAAAAAAAAGCCATCATGACTGATTAAGCCGCGGTTTCCTGCTTGAGGGGGTTGCACCTCCTGCTCCCCATGGTTCTCCTGGTCCACATGGTCTTCCATTTCCGATACTATGTACCTATTCTGAAAAATTCTAAACAAATGTATTAAAAAAAAAGTTCCTTGCAAATGACAAAATATATCTGAAAAGAAAATGAGATTAATGTCGCTTTGTGGCAGGTGGATTTGTGATTTAGAATCGCAAATGAAAAAATTTGATGTCGATCGATAAACGCTCGATATCAGAATAGGGAGATTAAAAATTTCAAATCTTTCTTTTATATGTATCCTCAATCGGTAAAAACATAAACTTTTCTTTCTACAAAGACTGTTAGCACAAATGGACCAATCGCAGCAAAGAATTTCCGTCATCCGCAAGCTTCCTTCCAGAACAGGGGTGCGTTCGCGAATGCGTAATTTGTTCTAATAATTTTATTCGCTTTAATTACATGGATGACTGGACATTTTAAAATGTTATTCATTTAAAAAGTGCATGTTCGGGTCGATCGGGACAATTTACACTACTAAATTATTTTTTAAGTAAAAATATACCTATAAAACCTTATTCGTTACTCAAGTTATTACAATAATTATTACATAAAGCATAAAGTTTATGTTACTCTGCAGACAAAATTAAAGATCGTTATTTTTTTTCATTTTTTACATTTTTTTGCTATAAATTATCGTATGAAAAGTCGTATGAGACATTATAGGTGTTCCCTCATGATTCCAATTTCTTAATAATGTGCACAATGCTAAAGTTTTACTTTAGTAGGTACAAGTTAATTTGAATCAAACATTAAAAAACAAACATTTTAAAACATTACTTTCAAAATTACAGCTAGCTCTTTTCTTTGCGATATGCGAATGGCGGCTTTAACGTTTCGATTTTTAATAAAGGAAGAAGGCTAGCTAGGAGTAGTCAAAAGTAATAAGTATACCGATAGCGGAGTTGTCTTATCGAAAAGACCGCCGAATATAAACGAAAAATTTATTTTCAAAAATTTGTCGAGCAGAATTTTTATGAAAATTGCATTTTTTAGTTTTAAATCTGCGGGATTCGATAAGGCAGCGACGCTAGAGGTATATTTGATTGGACAATTTCAAGAATCAGTTGGTCAGTACATCGATAATAAACGCCATGGTCGCGTACAGTCAAATTTTTATTCATATATACTAGGTTCAATAACTTTAATCTATTAGAGTCCATTTCAAATAGATATTCATCTAGTAAGCTGATGAGAAATTGACAAATAAATGATATATTTACATGGATGGAATAGGACGAATCTGTCACTTCCTCAGCCTGCTAGATGAATATTTATCTAAAATGGAACATAGATGCTACGGTCGATAGCATCTATGTTGATGTCTTCATATTCACCAAACCGTTTACTACGGTTTGGTGAATATGAAGACATCAGTGCATCAAGAACCAACTCAGTCTAAATTTTTAGATAAGAGTGTCCAAGTGACAAAAAATTATATATGGCTTTTCTTTTAGTATTAAATCTTCTTATACAAAGCAATAAAAAGCATATAAGCAGTTGCAGAGGTCTATAAAGAGAAATAACCACAGTGTCCAAGGTTAGGAGGGAGACCTTTCTATTTCTCAAATCAGAATGTTATAATTCCTTTACTTTTAATTAGCTGATCTTGCTTTACAATTGTATAGTCTATATAATTATAGTTCAATATCTAACATTTTATAATTGCTTTAACATCTTTTATATGTAAGTTAACTGTGTCTCGGTTACTGTTTACATACTACCCAGAGGTAGCACACTACGTCGTATGAACGTCCAAATGACGATATGAGATTGAGGCAAAAGACGTCCAAATGATGGCTAAATGTCACATCCACAAAACGTCCATTTGTTGACGTCGGTCTGAGGTCTGCGTTTAGACGTCTTCCGACGTCCATTTATTGACGTCTCTACGTATTTAATATATCAAGCTTTGCATTTTATCACAAAAAAAAAGTGCATTACATATTTTAAACATGTTTTATTGAAAATATAATACTGGTGGTTAGCAGGGTTAGATCAAATAATACTCTACTTTATCAGAACATTTCCAATGTTTTTACTATTTATTTAGTCTTCCTCAGAGCTGAAACGCAAGAAAAGCTATGTGTAACGAATCCCTAGGTTCAGATATGATAGAAATACATGCTTATTTAAGATGATGGAATGCAAGTCTTTTCCGTCGAGCCGAACTGAATTCATATCTAAGATAAATACGAAAGTGTAAAAACTATACAAGGATTTAACATTTTACAATAATAAACAAAGAGTAAAAACGAGTGAGTACCTATCTACCTCATGGAAGCAGAAATTAGCACTTCTGTTACCACCATTGGTACGTCTCACATTTGTTTAATTTTTGTTTAGCATTCTGAAATCTTAAATTCTTCTAGTGTTTCCACTTTTCTATTTATCATATATGAATTTAGTTAGGCAATAATCGATGGAAAAGACTTGCTTTCCATCATCTTAAATAAGCATGTATTTCTATTATATGCTAAACATTAAAGATATAACAGTAGGTACCTAGATACCTACCTACTAGTCAAGTCTCAGCAGAAAAAAATTATTAGATTATTTTGATCGTTATACTATGATGACCATTCTTGGTAGTCCACTGGACGTCCATCTGTTGCTGCCCATTGAACGTCAAAAAGTTGACGTCTTCGAGACGTCCTCCTTAGGTCAATTGACGTATTGACCAAAAATGACTTAAAAACGACGTCCAGCAGTCGTCCAACTGGTCAGTTGTGCTGGGTACTACTACACATTATTTTTTTTGTGACGTTGCTATACCATTGTACCATTTTATCGACAATAAACCTATTAATACTCTAATATGTGCAGTTGTTATTTTAACATCTCCAGTATTGCAAGATGAAAAGTTTTGATTTAAAAAATACCGATGCAAAGGGTTGTCACGCAAAGTAGGTACATTATTATTCCTACTAATCCTACTCAACCAATTCAAACTTTAACAACATTTTTATAACGTAACTGTCTGGATCAATGATTGCTTTTAAAATCAGAACATGTGACTTACTAATACATAACTAAACTATCCCGCTTTTATAAAGATGATTGGTTAATAAACTGGCAAATAAGGCAATTCACCTTGCATAAGGTTACTTGAATGTTATATAGGATGTCAGTTTGAAAACTTTCAATGTAAAAATCTCTGAAAGTAAAAAAAATAGAAAAGCGCCGACTCTGCTGAGATTCGATTACGTGGATATTCTAAATCCAACGTATCTTCGTGTGGCAAATCTCTTTTACCATCGCTGCAAGGGAGACCCAACTCCCGGAAAGGATCTATCTCTTTCGTTGTCCCTTAGGTCGCTATTTATGGGGGCAAAAGGCAGATAATTCGTCCGTGACGTTTCATCTTTGTAGCGAAAAAACACTTCCATGGTATTGCCAAACGGATATAATTACCTAATAAATACTAATTTATAAAAGATAAAATTTAATATTTTGGGGATGCCAGCAAGGTTTTATTGTTTAAAACAAAAACATGCAAAACGCAAAAAAAACTAATAGAATAATTAGAATAGTAATTAAGTAAAAATAAAATTAAAAAAAAGACAATTTTCAGTTTTCTCAGGAATTTGAAATAAAATAGCGGCGGACGTGAACTTTTCGCGATAACCTCTGTGGTTCCCAGAAACGGGCTTGACGGGTAGACGATTTTTTACTAAAATTGAAAAATCTACAACATAGGAAACTAAACTAACGAGAAACGACACAGTGTAGAATAGGAAAGGATTCTGCCAGGTTGCTGGGATCCTCGATATCATGGTGAGCAAAACATTACTATAATATACTAAATATTTCAACTTCTACCTCTACTCTACAAATACTTATTTGCCGGTAGTCTCCTGCGTCTGCAAACTATCCGCTATCTGCAAGAATATGGCCTATTCAGGAAAAGGGCAGAGGTAAGTTGACACTATATGGCAACCGAAAGAACACTCCACGAAACTTTTCGTAGGCGGGCAATAAGCGGTTTAATTGTTTTGGCACTAATTAAAAATAAAAATAATTAGCGCGGCGGACTTAAAACGGGATTCCAAAGAAAGAAAAAATTACGAATTGGCGATAATCAGAACGGCGGAGCCACGGACTGACTTTTTTCTCGCGGTAAAATTTGAACTTTTCCGTCTTCCCGGTTAGATAATCACTCTTTCGAGTTCAAAGCGTGTCTCCCTTGAGGTCATAACTCTAGCGAGTTCAAAAATCGTCTCTCTCTCTCTTTAGAGTTTCGAAGATCCTCTGAACCACCCTCTGGGTACTCTCATCCCCGAAGAGGTACTGCCGAAAAAATCGATACCACCCTGAGTACACCATTTTCACATTCAGTTTAGAAAGTATCATTTGTATTTTAGAACAGTCACTTGGATCTCAGAATATATCACTTGTATTTCAGAATAGTGATTTTGATTTTAGAAATCGTCAGTTGTATTTCAGAATAGTCACTCGTATTTCAGAAAACTACACTTGAATTTCAGAACAATCATTTAGATTTTAGAATATATCACTTTTATTTCAGAAGGCGTCACTTGTAGTTTAGAAGATATCACTTGAATTTCAGAAAACTGTTTTGGAAATAAAGTTTGTTATTTGCATTTGTGTGGAGTTCTTCGAAAAGGTAAGTACCTACAGTGCATAAGTGAAGGACTCAAAAACCACTTCAACACAATATATTTTCTAAAAAATTGGACTTTATTCGCAAAACTTAACTCTTAATGATGCCGTCTTAGTAATGGAGGATATACCAGTTGGACTAAATTTTATATTTGCCAAGAGTAAATTGTTGTCATTGTTAAATTTTGTGTATATCAAGTATAATTTATACAATATAAAAAAAGGAAACTCTATTGTAGTTGCATCGCATGCTTTTTCAATCCGATTCTGAAGATAGTATGTAATTCATTCATTTTCTGAAATTTAAATGACGAATTCTGAAATACATCTGAACTTTTCTGAAATACAAATGACTAATTTAAATTCCAAGTGATGGTTTCTAAAATACATGTGACGCTTCTAAATTTCAAATGATACTTTCTAAAATACAACTGACTATTCTGAAATACAAGTGATGATTTCTGGAATACAAGTGATATATCTGAAATCCAAGTGACGATTTCTAAAATACAAATGATGCTTTCTAAACTACATGTGAAAATGGTGTAGTGGCGACTATATGGCGCTTCGGAGAGCGCGGGCATAAATTTAGGAAATGAGCTTTTCTGGAAAATCGGTTGAAACAAAGAGATTGAAAGGGTGATCATTTGACAGAGTAAAAGATGCTATTTAAAATGACACCTCACATGAGATAGTTTAATTGACAATTACAGCTTTTTAGAAGGAAAGTTTGTTCAGAAACCTGAAAAACAGAAAAGTTCCATAAGTTAAAGCTTGAAAGCTTCAAAAAGTGACTCACAGAGTTGCCATGCTGCCACACATGCACTCATATGCAAACAGTGAGGTCAGTTTGCACAACACTGTTAAATCAATCAATTTTTTTGGTGTTTTAGGTTCAAAATCGAATAAAAAGTAAAATGGCTTGCCATACTATCGCATTCTTTACTGTAAAAGCACCATATATTAAAATATTTTCTATATGTTCTGATACCTACTTATGTTAATTGCTAAGCTAAGATAAGGGAATAAATAAATATAAACATAACATAATTGTAAATATATTATTTATCTTTTATTTAATAAGCTAGGTAGACATAACTATTACTTAGTAACACTTTAAATATAAAATTTGTTGAAAGACGTAACAAGTTTTTTCATGGGGAAACAAATGGTATCACTAAGACTTAAATAGGCAGTCACATATTACCCATAAGCATATTATACTTAACTATTTAGTTCAATAACATCTACGGTAAAACAAAACACGAATTATTATTATCTAAAAATGTGACTGTATAGCAAAGGGTAGGTATATATGTATATTTCTTGCAATGATAAGATGATGATTCAAATTTAAAAATCTTTTGAGAAAACTTGAAAATTGACAAGCTCCTATAGCTTTGGTATAAATTCAGATCCCAGTATCTAAATGCCTCTCAGTTTCAATCACCTACAAAAATGTTTTTCAAATATACACATAAACACACCTTGTATGTTTTCTACTTGCCTTCCATATAATCCAGAATAAAAATAGTCCAACATTGCATTAAAGTTTGAATATAATATATATGTATCTCTTCTTTCTAGGAATATATGTTCATGATTCAAATTAAGAACAGTAAAATTTAGTAATCCCTCCTCCAGGGATTCCCGGCAGGAACTTCGCCGATCGATTTTGGGTAACTAAAAGAAATATGAAAGTTTGGTGTGGAGAGTATATTAAAGGGGCTAATAAGACTAAAATATACGTTGTGTTCGTTAGAACAAGTCACCTAGAATGATATGAATTTTCGACATAAAAAAGATGACATAATAAAAGTATACTTTATTCACTTATTTTTGACTTCTTATTACTTTTGAATTTTTTTTTGTTATACCTATTTTTTTCAGTCAGATTTCCAACACCTATTTGTCCATAATTAGTGAATGGTTTATAAATAAAATTCTGTTCCTTTATCTTTTTCTTTTGACTTTCATAGTCAATTAGATAACGTTTTCACATGATCATCCCCTATTAATTTAATTATATTTAGTCTCTATGTGAAACTCTACACAGATTTACTGTATAATGTCCTAGCAGATAGCGGTTTGATGGGTAGATGACGATATACATATAAGTCGAAAAAAATCATTCACCATATTATCAGTAATATGAAGAAAATAGGACGACCTTATATTACTTTTCGTATCCAATTTTCTTGATTTTTATAGTCAAGAATACTTTAAAACGCACCCTTTAACCATAAAGAATATTTTCATACGCACCAAAACTTTTTATTTTTGGTAATAACATACAATCGAGTTCTATGACATATCGAACTGGGATTGAGTCAAATTGGAACAAGGACTTGAACCTCGTTGTTTTTAAATAAGTCAGTGACATAATATTCACCAAAAAAATGTAAGAGATGAAAAGTGTACGAATCTTGAAAAAATATCTCCATAGTCATATTTCGATCCCAAGAATAGATGACCTTAAAATAGGTATATCGAATTTTAAAACACCCTGTAGATGACTTTGTCTTTTCAGGATACACTGTAATTTAGTAGGTTTAAAGTTTAAAGTTAAAAACTATATTAAAGTCTACTGATTTGTTTCATAATTAAATAAAAAGCCTAAAAACAATTTTTTGTTTTCAGGCCTAATAGGTATAATAAGTATCTACTTGAGTGTTTTGCACTGAAAGCTGGAAGTTGGACAATTTAATAAGAGCAGCAGGAGTGCTGCATTTAAATGGAAAATGTGAGCTTTAAACTTAAATATCTGCTAATTTATAGTGGCAATGCAAGTTTCTGTACATTAATGTGGTACCAATGTGATACCAATATCTATACAGGATGTTTTTCTTTAATTGAGACATGACATCTCGAGCACTAATAGGCTAAAAGATTTTGTATTTGAGTGGGGTCCTATATTACATAGAAGGGTCTAATCGAAAGTGCAGGATGTGAAGAAAGTGTGATGTCATATAATAAAATATTTTTTAAAAAAGACTGAAAAAAGAGGGAAATTTATTTTTTACTACATTTTAATACTAATACATCATATTCATCTTGCTTATATACTAGACCCTGAAAATTTAACTGACTTGATTTGATCATTGCCTGCAGTAGTTTCAGACAAATTCATTAATAAAGTGAAAGTATCTCATATGGGGTTTCGCATGTAGGTATATATTATCTATTCAAGAAAGTTTTGACATCTTGCTAGACATAACCAAATAAAGTAAAAAATACTTGACATAAGCAAAAAGGAAGGTGGGCAGAGAAAAAATAAAAATTCCATGGTTAATAAACGTGCCAAAAAAATCTGAATGGAAAATACACGTTACCCAACAACTGTTGCCAGAATGTCAAATTTTCAGGGATAACTAAGAGCTCCAAGATGTACAAAACCTGGAAAAAATTAAAGTGTCCTATTTAAAAAAATTATATTATATTATATCATCACACTTTTCTGGTCCACCATGTGTTAGGTAAAAATATGTGCCTAAAATAGGCCCTACTGTACGATATAGGCCATCGTTGGAAACATTTATTCACCAGTAGTTTTCAAGATATCTGACTGTCTCAATGTAATAAACTAACTTTATTTAAAATGTATTTAATAAATATCAATTTTGAGGTTATTTATCCCTACCTATTTTTAATTGACCCTTTTACACTTGCATATTGAAGAACTGTGTGGGATCCTATCTTAGTCCTCATCTTGTTTTCTTATGGACAAAAAAACTTTTGCAACTATTGGTGATATTGATTTTAACTAACAAAACCTTGCAATATATGTGTGCCCTTCCCTTTTCTTCAGAAACTAAACACGAACAGGTAGGTAGTAAAAGTTCCTCTCACTATCGCGTTTAGTTCCTCGTCATTCTGCTCTTCCAGGCCCTGTAATAATTCTTTTGATTCGGATGATCCACATTAGCCCAACAGTTCTTTTCATTTCATGATTTTCATAATATGTCTGATGATTTTTATTTCTCTGTTACCATGTACATCATAGAACTATTAACTATTTCACTTATTATAACTTTTTGAAATACGTATTCAATAATATCCACTTTAAAAGAAAATTGATATCTATTAAATAATAATTTAAAAGCATCAGCTGATATTGTTTACATCCTGTCCCCTATCCTGATTGGCCAATATTTTATGAATGAAGTATGCCCTGTGCCCGTACTGCCACGTGTGGTGCTCCCTCCTGATTGGCCAGTAGTTTCTTAATGAACAACGCGTGGATTTTATGAATGAAGTATGCCCTATGCGCATACTGCCGTTTGAGGTGCCCCCCCAAAAGGGATTACTGAATTACAGGTACGGACTTGACAAAATTAGTATACGGGGTTAATCATAATGGGTGGTTGAAAATAAAAACTCATATTCTTTGGTCGATTTTAAGGGAGTTCTGTCATACAATTGTGTTACCTATCGAGCTTCGTTAAAAAGTTACAGGGTGTTGAAATTAGAATTTCAAAATGCATATGTATTGATTATTCCAGAAGCGTAAGAGATATTTGATTGACATTTTGCACGTTTTGACTGCTATGAAAGGCGCACATTTTGCAATAAAATTTTATTTGTATTTCCGCCAGTGTCGCGCTCACCAGCACGACAATCTACATTATCTGAAAAAAAGTAGCACGTCACTGATTCTTTGCAAAACAAAACTTCGTTTTTTAATACCCATTCTACTGTAAAGAAAAGACCCCTCTTCGTTCTTTTTAGTACAACGCACCGTTTTCGAGCAAATAAATAAAAACCATTGTAATGTATGTTAGTAAGTCGCGAATAATTTCATTTTGAAAAAAAATCTAAAATATTCGATTATTTATGGCTTGAATTATGTTGCAAACCAATAGTATTTTAATGACGACGTGCTGTTAAGCGCGCTAGTGGCGGAAATAAAAATAATTATTGATTTCAAAAAGTGCGAATTATATAACAGTCAAAACGTACAAAATTTCAATAAAATATCTCTTACGCTTTCGGAATATTCAATACATATGCATTTTGAAATTCTAATTTCAACACCCTGTAACTCTTTAACGAAACTCGATAGGTAACACAACTTGTATGACAGAACACCCTTAAAATCGATCAAAGAATATGAGATTTCATTTTCAACCACCCATTTTGATTCACCCCGTTTACTAATTTTGTCAAGTCCGTACCTGTAATTCAGTAATCCCTTTTGGAAAACTCCCTTGTCGAGAGACAATTTGTAGATAATGCTGTCGCTTCAAAGAATAAAAATAAGAATGCGTCAACTTGTCCGATTTAAAAAAAAATACTAACGATATTGTTAAGAATATTTTGATTCCCTCTGTATAAGTTCTAATACCTTAAAAACAAAAAATGAAAAAAACGTCTAGAGATATTGATGTTGGCTATCTGCGACGGCATCATTCAATTTCCCTTTACCTCTATAAGGGTTATTTTATTTAATTTTGTTATTATAAGTCACGAGTATCAACAATAATAGTATCGTATTTTTTGAATGCTAGTATCTTAGAAAAACGGCACTTATTTTTTAATTTTTTGAATGAATAACAAACAGCAGACAATATGTCAACAAATGAGGGAAACACAGTAAGATTCTTTACCTCTTTTCTGAACTACGACGATTTAAAAATATCAGCAACAAGAATTTCACACATTTTACGTTTCGCTCTGTATAAAAATTCGGAGTGCTTTAATAAAAAATCTGGCGAAAAGGTCCCGAGATATGGACGTTGGCTTACTCCTGACCTGAAAACGATAAGGAAAAAAGAGCTTATTGCGAAACGGCAGAACATCAAAACTTTGAAATTTTTGCATCACTTTGTTTCACACCCTATATAATAAAGATAGCATCGTTTTTTTTTCAAAATTATCTGCTTCCTTAATCTAGAGGAAATGAGGTTTCAGACCGTGCAAACTGTGTTTAAACCAATTCATAGCTTAAAAAGTTACAGCTGATTGAAAATGACACAAAAAATTGTTTGTGCCGAACTTTAAGTTGAGCAGTTTAATACAAAAAGTGAAATTAATTGGTAATCAGATCTTATATTTCTTAATTTTTCTACTACTTGGCTAGAGTTGGGTCATCATGATTACTACTTTTATATGGCCACCTGTAATTGAAAATTCGCTTAAAATCTGTTAGAAAGTGCCTGGATATAGACGCCTAATACAAGTGGTTAGAGGAAAAGCTTCATCAGCAGTGATAAAATAGTTCAAACTTGATATGTTACAACCTATATTATCAGGAGGCGGGCAATCTATATTATCTGTCGCTATTAACTTTCCTATGATTGGGTTCTTAAATATTCCTCTTAACTGTAATGACCACACGTGCTTGCCATCAATTGTTGGCAGGCAACTGCTACTTGTCTTCAACGTCTTTTGCAATCCAATTTTCTTTTTTGTTGGTTTTAACAATATAATTTCATTTAAACTATTCCATATTGTATTGTATGTCTCATTAATAATATGAGAAGACATCATACCATCCCCACTATCTAAGTATCTAAAAACACAAATAAAATAGTACAAAATAAGTTATTCAGAAATAAGATGAATGCGAAGGCTATTTTAAATGTGATGGTAATATACATTCAAATTCATCCACATTTCTACTTTACCTGAATGTTAAAGCAAGTCTTTCAGCTGCACTATTGGTTCTCGTATATGCTACAACTTTGTAAGGTCAGACTTCTTCACTAGATCTAATAACTTCTTTTGGTCAGAAAGCTTCATTTCATTGAGAAGATTGTAATAGGCACCTTGTTCAGGTCTTTTTCTTTATAAATATCTCTGATTAATTATGCTTTAAGGATTTTACGCAGTAACCTGCAATTACTTTGGTATCGCTTGAGATAGGTCCTGCTCGCAACCATGTGATATGTCTTGAATATCCACCTATTGCACCATTTATACAAATTCCATATGGTTTTAATTTGTCATAGGAATTCATATGCCATACGCAATTGGGTCCTTTGTTGCTATATTGTCTTCGACGAAGACGGTTTCTTTTGCGTAAATTTACGCCATGCGGATCTAACAGCGCTAACAATTCAGGCACAATATTTTAAGTAACAGTCAACCCCTATTGGATAAATTTTAAATGCATCCATCGCTACCCATGTAGTTGTCCAGATTTCTTTACCTGCTCCCGAATAAAAGTAGCAATAACTCCGTATTTGAAAAATGTTTTCGCGTGAATAATTTTAGCTTGCTAGGAATGCGTTTTAATGTTCTAGGCTTAACAATTACGTTATGCAGATTCCGTTGCAAATTCAAGATTTCTTTTTGCTGCAGTCCTACAGCAAAGTATTTCTTTATGAGGTTATCTCTTACGTCCATTTTATGTTAAAAAGGTAAATACATTTTACTTTATACAGGGTGGCCCAACGAAAACTTTCCACCGATGTTTTCTGCCTTATTAAGTTGAAAACACGAAAACGCTCAGACCCGTCCATTTTAATTTCGAAGGGGACATGTTTCTCTGATATTTATAGTTTTTCCAGATGAACCCCAAAGCCAAAGCATATTTAAATGATAGTGTGTACAAAAGTAAAAGACAACTACTAAACTACAAAACCACATCTGGTAACGGGCGGTCAGAAACATAAGACGAGAGAAATTCTGAATCATCAAACACTTCTTCATTTAAAGGAAAGATGCCAGACACTTTGAAGCCGCTAACGATATTTTTCGGCGTGAAGCACAATTCAAACGCCTTTCCCGCTATTTCAGCAACATCATAAATCAACACAGGTTTACCAACGTTTCCAGGTGTGTTCATCTAGTCATTCATGGCTTTATAGTAATAACTCTTAAATGGACCAAAAACTGTTCGCTCCAAAGGCTAGAGCTTATGACTGGTGTGTGGAGGTATTGTCAATAAATAAAGTCCTACTTCTTTGGCTTTGTTGATCACTTTAAGGGAGATATGGGATTCGACGTTGTCATATATTAAAATACGGGGTTTCTCTTTAGATGGTTTTACGTGTTTGATGAAATGTTGAACAAATTGCAAAAAAAAATATCCTCATTTGACCAACCACTGATCCGACAGATCCCGTGGAGCACTTTTTAACATGAAGTCTTTGAAGTGAACTCTAGGAAACACAAAGGAGGAATTGAGTTTCATACAGCATTAACTGCTGCGATTATTGTGACATTGGAACCTCGCTCCCCAGATGTCAGGGTTCCTACTTGCTTAATTCCTTTTGCTGCAATTACTCTTGGAGGAACATGGACTGTTGAGCATCCGCTTTTCTCAGCATTCCATATTTGATGGGGAAGAAAAGTTCTTTTTAATACTTTTTTTTAATTAATAAAGAATTCCTACACCGTAAACTTGTTAAATGCTTTTGAACGGGATAAACTTGTGGCCTTAGGTTTTCTCAAAGACAGGTCTGAGTGACGTTGACAAAACATGCGCATCCAGCTAAGTACTGCAATTTTATTTTCCTACCAATCAGGAACTATTTTTCCTTTTGCTTCTGCAAAGTCCAATGCCAGCTTTCTGGTTTGGTACGTGGTTAGTCCATAATGATTTCTTGCAGCTTGCTTTAGATAGACCACAGGGCTTCGTTCTTCCTCTTCTGAAAAAATCTGCGCACATCAAACAAAAATTGTAGGAAAATTTTGTGATAGCATCTTTCAAATTAATTTCTTTAACGTAGCGAGCAACATCAGATATTGAACACTCGGTATTGTTACGATCGCAGCAGCGCCGCATGGGAGGCGGGGCAACGCATGGGAGCGTGTTGGTTGGTGGAGCTTCACGACCTATCCGCGCTGCGTCATGGCTGACACGAGTGATTTATTGCTCGTCTGGCTTAATCTAGAAGGCAGTTGTTTACAACCGTTTTTTTTATATGAGATTATTCAAGAATTCTTATAAAGAACTTTCTAGGTTTTTCTGTAATTTTAGGATTGTATATAAAAGGCGCATAGAGCGCCCGAGTAGTAGTCGTATTTTAATCGAGCTATAAGTAAGCTAAAGTTACGAAGCGATAATAGAAGGCTATAAAGTGTTAAGTACTGAGTTATTTAGTAGTCGAGTGTATTTGTGGAATAAATAAATAGTGTTTTCGTATTAAATCGTTACACTGGAATTATCGAACCCCGAGTTCGCAACAATTGGTGTCAGAAGTGGGATTCCAGTGGGAATTTGAGGACTAATATTGCTGAACTGTAAGTGAGTGCTTCATTGCCGGACACGTGTTTATGCCAGTGACCAGAAGCCAGCATCAAGCGATGGAGGATCAACTTGCCGCCCTGCTGTCCCTTATGCAACAACAAAAAGAAGAGCAGGAAAAACGTTATAAGGAACAAAAAGAAGAACAGGAAAGACGTGATCAACTACAGGAGCAACGTTATCAACACCAGAAGGAAGAGCAGGAAAGACGTTATCTAGAACAGAAGAAAGAGCTGGAAAAACGTGATCAAATACAGGAAAGACGTTATCTAGAGCAGAAGGAAGAGCAGGAAAGACGTTATCTAGAACAGAAGGAAGAGCAGGAAAAACGTGATCAAGCACAGGAGCGACGTCATCAACAACAGAAGGAAGAACAGGAACGGTTCAGAGAAGAATTAGTGACCCATCTCGCAGCTAGGGAGCAACAATTAGGAGAAAGAATAATGCAATCCGTCAACGACGTCAACCAGAGGGTTCTCGAGCTAGAAAAGAAATTCCGGGAACAACTTGAGGACGACACCGTGTCTACAGAGAGTTTTAGCACAGCCAACGCTAAAATTAAGCCTCCTGATTATGACGGTACTACGGCCTGGGAAATTTATAAAACTCAGTTTGAGGCAGCTGCAAAAGCTAATGGTTGGTCCGAGCCCCAGAAAGCTACATCATTAGTGGTAGCACTTGGTGGAAAAGCGGCTGAGTTACTCCAATCTCTGTCGGCAGCGGATCAAAGTAATTATGCGGCTTTAGTACACACTCTGCAACTACGATTTGGGAATGAGCACAAAGAGACCGTGTTCCAGGCCCAGCTGAGGATGAGGCAGCAAAAGTCAGGTGAATCCTTACAAGAATTTGAGGCGGACATAGACCGACTCATTCACCTGGCATATCCATCGGCCCCTGAATATTTTCAAATGCAATTTGCCGCCGAAAGGTTCATTGAGGGAGTTCGCGATAGTGACGAGATACCACTTACGTCTAGTAAGGCCCAAGGATATCAGCGAGGCACTAGTTCGGGCCCTGGAATTCGAGGCGTCACGAGTGTCATCTAGTTCATCTCCACGTGTAAGAATGGCAACTTGCAATGAAGAGGCGAATACGTCTATGGCTGAATCCATGGCCAGTTTACATAAAGCGATGAAGGATATGGCAGTCAATATGCAAGCCCTGTTAGAAAGAACTCCCCGATCAACAGGCAGTCGGGGCATAAAATGTTTTAACTGCGGTAAACTGGGTCACGTCAAGAGTAACTGCCGTAATAGGGCAAGGAGTCCGTCGCCGTTGTTTAGAAGACCGAGCGGCAATCAAGACCGCCCTAGAATCCAGGAAAAACCAATTCCTGTCAATGTAAGGGGGCAATTGACCGAGACCGATAAGACCCCCAGGATCAGTCAAGTCAACCAATCAAGTCAAGTCAATAATTTGAGTGGCAAAAGTGTTACAGGACGCATTAAAGGACAGAAGATCCAAACTGAACGTCGACAAGGAAGGTGTCACGGAAATGCCGATACATTGTCTAGACGGCCATGTAAAGAAGATAGTCAGGATTGTCGAAGAACTGAGCAACGTGAAGGACATCCTTCTGTAAGGAGAACGTCGGTGGAAATAAACGATGGCTGGACCACACAGACCCTTCGAGAAGAACAAATGAATGATCCAGATATTGGACCGATACTCATGGCAAAGACTGATGACAAGAGACCAGAATGGCAAGAAATTGATGATAAAAGTCCCAACTTGAAGGCGCTCTGGGCCCAGTGGCACTCTCTTAGAATAGAAAATGGACTACTGAAGAGAGCGTGGGAGAGTCCGGATGGCAAGTCCGTAGTCAGTCAGTTGGTTGTTCCTGGAGGCAGAAAATCGGACGTACTACAGGAAATGCACGACGGAACCAGTGGAGGTCATTTTGGGGTCAATAAAACCTTGGCCAAAATTAAAGAGCGGTTCTACTGGGTGAATTATCATGAAGACGTCGAATCTTGGTGCCGCAAGTGCGAAGTTTGTTGTGCCACAAAAGGACCTCGAACAAGATCACGCGGCCGAATGGTGCAGTACACTGTAGGTGCTCCATTCGAGAGGGTAGCAATTGATGTCGCGGGACCGTTTCCTCAGACTGAGTCGGGCAATAAATACATCTTGGTCGCCATGGATTACTTCACTAAATGGCCTGAAGCATACGCCCTGCCTAATCAGGAAGCAACGACTGTGGCAACGGTGCTAGTAAATGAAATGTTCTGCAGATTTGGAGTCCCTCTCGAACTTCATTCTGATCAGGGCCGAAATTTTGAATCGGCTGTTTTCCAGAAGGTCATGGAACTTCTCGGAATTCGCAAGACCAGGACAACTCCTTTGCATCCACAGTCGGATGGGATGGTAGAGAGACTTAATCGGACCATGGAACATTACCTGTCTAAAATGGTGGCAGATCATCAGCGTGATTGGGACCAACATCTACCTCTCATGTTGATGGCATATCGAGGCTCTACGCATGAAGCCACTGGTTATACTCCGGCGAAAGTGATGTTCGGGAGGGAAATGAGGCTTCCTGCGGATTTGATGTATGGAACACCAGAAAAAGAGTCGCTCAGCTCTGAGACCTTTGTGGAGGAGCTTAAGGAGAGGCTGAACAATGTTCATGAGCAAGTCAGGAATAAACTGCGGATATCCAGTGATCGAGCCAAAGCAAGATATGACTTACTAGCTAACTCCCGCGGCTTCCAGGATGGTGATTTGGTGTGGCTATACAATCCGAGGCGAAAGGTGGGGAAGTCGCCCAAACTTAGCCAAAATTGGGAAGGACCTTATACAATTATAAAGAAGATTAATGATGTGGTGTATAGGATCCAGCGGACCCCTAGGTCAAAGATGAAGGTCGTTCATTTGGATCGATTAGCACGATACCATGGAACTTTATCTGTTCGGGACGAACAGACTTAGGAGGAGGGCAATGTTACGATCGCAGCAACGCCGCATGGGAGGCGGGGCAACGCATGGGAGCGTGTTGGTTGGTGGAGCTTCACGACCTATCCGCGCTGCGTCATGGCTGACACGAGTGATTTATTGCTCGTCTGGCTTAATCTAGAAGGCAGTTGTTTACAACCGTTTTTTTTATATGAGATTATTCAAGAATTCTTATAAAGAACTTTCTAGGTTTTTCTGTAATTTTAGGATTGTATATAAAAGGCGCATAGAGCGCCCGAGTAGTAGTCGTATTTTAATCGAGCTATAAGTAAGCTAAAGTTACGAAGCGATAATAGAAGGCTATAAAGTGTTAAGTACTGAGTTATTTAGTAGTCGAGTGTATTTGTGGAATAAATAAATAGTGTTTTCGTATTAAATCGTTACACTGGAATTATCGAACCCCGAGTTCGCAACAGTATTTTTGCGCAGCTAATCTAAAACTTGTATTGTTCTTAATGACGTCTTCAACAGCTGCTTCCATACCGGCTTTTGATGGGATTTCTCTTTTCTTTCCCGTTTTGCTTCTGGGCATTTTGAAGCCTAATAAAAGATTGTTTTTATTATTTATGTTGTGTCATGGGTGATTGTAAACTTTATGTCATCTCGATTTTCAAGGTTTTTTCTTTTTTCAATGGTAGCTTACGGTCTATAAAACAGATTGACAGAAAACATTCTTGGATGAGCCACTTTTCACTGAAAAACAAGAAACTAAAAATTCAAAATGTTTGACAAAATTGATGCGAAAAACCTCGAATCTGACAGTAGGGTTAGAAATATATTTACAGTGATGCCAAACGTCGGAGTTCATCACTAAGTGCAATAAAATTATGTGGTCGCATCTAGAAACAAAATAAAAGCAAATTACATAACTGATATTAGGAAAATTTAAGGTATTGATTTAACATATAACGTTTGCGAATATCACCAGTAAGATTGCGGCAACAACTCGTGAGTTCTTATAATTCGCTAATTTTAACATAATGAGTAGAACTGAACTAACCTTAGCTTACCTAACCTAAACGTAAAAAGTGTAACTGAACCAACTTAACCAGAAAAACTAAATTTTTTTTTTTTTATATAGCGGTTTAGGTGAATGCGTTTACGCACTGGCTGGAGCCCATTGATATTGTCGATCTCATTCGGCCTCCAAGTGTGGGACTCGCTTTACAATGGTGTGGGAATACGCCACTAAACACCCTTTCCTCTCTTCGCCCTTTGTCCCCCCGGAACCGCAATTAGCATTCATCAGGCGGAGGGCGATACAGACTACTGTAGCAGCGACGAGCTCAATTATATTTCTTGTTTTCACGGAAGTCTCAAAAGCTCGCCTTGTTTTCTTCTTCTTTCCTCCATCTCTTTCCTTTTCATTATTTCCCGAAGCATATCTGTAGTTGCCTTCCAGGAGATCTCATCGGTAAGAAGAATTTCAGCTATGTTTTCCTCTGTAACACTTCTTCCATTTAGTTTATTCTTTGCAATTTCTCTTATATCGGTATGAGCCGTGCACTCGAAGAGGGTGTGCGCTGGCGTGTCCATTGTATCACAGTACCAACATATGTCGTTTTGTTGCGTGTTAATTCTTTTCAGGTAGCTGCCAAAAACTCCGTGTCCTGTGATTGCCTGAGTAATGTAAAAGTCAATTGTTCCAAATTTTCGGTTTACACATTTTGCAACCTGTTTTATAAATACGGTAGACCATCCCTCATATTGTTCCCATCTTGCTTGCCACCTTGTAAACAGCTCCTGCTTAGCTTCCATTCTACTCTCTCTACCCTGTTTATATATGGTGTTTCTTTCTTCCACTGCCAGATCTATAGGAATGATCCCCGATATAACCATTATTGCCTGTGTGGGCACGGTTCTGTAGGCTGAGGCTATTCCTATTGCCAACCTTCTGTTAACTCTTTCGATTTTATCTGTATGCAGTTTAAACTTGCAGATCTGCTCCCATATGGGTGATGCATACAAGATAGCAGATGTAACTGTGCTGGCTAGAAGTTTCCTTTTACTAGAAGAGCATCCTCCAATGTTTGGAATTATCCTCATTAGTGTGCTTATCATTTTGTTTGCTCTTTGTGTGATTTTCTCTATATGCACGGTCATTCTAAAGTTTCTGTCAATGTTCACCCCCAAATACTTCACGTGTTCTTGGCTAGCAATGATGCCGTTGTCGATTTTTATTTCGATACTTTTTATTTTCCTTCTTCCTGCCAGGAGAACCATTTCAGTTTTATTGATTGGAACTGTAAGGCCTATTTGTGTCAATTCGTATATGACTTTTTTCGTTGAGTAGCTCGCTTTGTCCTCTAGCGCTTCTCTGGTTTTTGCTCTCACGACAATCGCCAGGTCATCGGCATACGCGACAAGGTCTACTCCTTGTTCCGAAGGTATTCGCAAGATATTATCGTAAAATATATTCCACAGTATAGGGCCAAGGACCGATCCTTGAGGGACCCAGCAGGTAACCTGATGAATGTTTCCATTTTCCGTGATAATTTTTCGCTCTCTTAGATACGATTTTATAATTTGGATGATGTATGGACTTATACTTTTTGCTTTTAGAGCTTTCATAATTTCATCCCAAGGTGCGCTGTTAAAAGCATTTTGTACGTCTAGAAGTATCGTTACACAGAAATCTTGGTTTTTTTACTGCTTTCGTTTTGATTTCCTCAGTGATATCTTTTACTCTTTGCAGTGCATCAATTGTAGACTTGCCTTTTCGAAATCCATACTGGTTTTTGGTTAACAAGTTTCTTTCGTCTAGTTCTTTTTGCAGACGATCTCCAATTATCCTTTCCAAAAGTTTTCCAGCCGAGTCTATCAGGCATATTGGTCTATACGAAATTGCTTCAATTTCAAACTTTTTTGGTTTTTCTATTAGCACAAGTCTAGCAGTTTTCCAGATTGTGGGAAAATGTCCCCTTTTTAAGTATCTATTGTACATTTGCAGAAAGATTTCACTCCGTTGGTTTGCGCAGTTTATTATAATCTCTTGGAATATTCCATCGGGGCCTGGAGCTTTTTTTGCTTTAATTTTTGATACCGCTATTTTCAGTTCTTCTGCAGTAATCTCTGGTACTTGCTTTGGATCGTATAGTTCGTCTATCCACGTTACTGTGGGCTTGTGTGGAAATAGTTTTGTAATTTCTTTTTTTGTTACTTCATCGGTTGGTTTCTGTCTCTTTTGGAGTTTCAATTTTCCAGTTACTATCTGATAGGCCTTACCCTAGACATTTTCTTCCAGTTTACCGCAAAGTGCCTCCACTTCTCCAGTTTACTGTTGTAAATTTCTTGTTTTAAGTCCCTTTTTGCCGTCTTGTATTCAGCCTCTAGCATATTTTTTTCAATGTTTGTTGAGTTCTTGGCCCTTGCGCGGGTGAGTTTTCTTCTAGCGTTATTACACTCTTTTCTCTTCTCGAAGATTTTGCTGTTCCACCAAAATACTTCTTGATTTGCGTGGGAGAACCTACTTCCATTTTTAAGGTGTTTATCACATTTATTTGTTAGTTCTCGGATGATACTTTCAGCAGTATACTCCATCTTTTCCGTAAAGAGGTTACGGATGTCCCTATTAAAATTTTCCAGGTTTTTTTGAGAAGATTTCCAGCGATTGTTGTTTTGGTTTCGTTCTAGCTCAGTCCTCGAAGCTGATATTGTGAATTTGATGGTTCGATGGTCGCTAGGTTTTCGGTTTCAGTATCAACAGTCCATTGTTTTACTTTTTTAGCTATATTTTCTGTACATAGTGAGAAGTCTATTATCGATAATCCGTTTGGTCCGCAGAAGGTCGGTTCTTTGCCTTTATTTAGAATTATTAGCCGGTTTGAAGCTATCCAGCTTTCTAGAATTGTGCCTCTTTTATTTCTGGTCTGTGATCCGAGTGCAGGTGTTTTGGCATTTAAATCACCCCCTATAATTGTCGCTTTTTTAGTGTTTTTGATTGTATTTGACATCTTATCCAGGAGTTGCTCCAAGTCCTCCTGTGTACCATTTGGTGTGAAGTAGCACGACAATATACTCATGTTGCTTAGTTCAACGCCAGCATACCCCTTATCTTTAAAGCTATTTATTACCTTTATTTTACTGCTTGTATTTATAAAACTATCACAATTTGTATCGCAGAAATCTTTTGCGATTTTTATGTTTGGCTCACAACCTATTAGAATATCTATATTATCCTCTATTATTCTTTTTACCATAAGATCATGTGCAGCCTTGCATCTGTTAAAATTTAATTGAATAATTTTAACATTTTGCTCTTGTTGTTTATATATACTATAGTTTGGTTTAGGCATTATTTGTTTTTGGGTATATCTTCTTTTCTTCCCTATATGTTCTGTGTCGATTTTTCCATTCTTCTACAGCCTTTCTGTACATCGGGCATTTCATGCTTTGCGCCTTGTGCTCCTTATTTTCTTGGCACATGTAGCATACAGGCGTATTTTTACACTCTTTTGCACGGTGTCCTTTCTCACTACAGTTAATGCACCTATCGTTCATTTTGGGTTCGTTTTGACACGTTGTTGCTTCGTGTCCGTAGAAATTGCATTTAAAACATCTTGGGGGCGTGTATGGCTTTTCAATTTTGTAGTTTTTCCATCCAATTCTGATTTTGCTCTCAGTTATTAGTTGCCGTGCTACATCAGCCGGTAGTCTTACAAACGCGTTGTAGTAGTTTGCTTTGGTGTTTGGCAAGTGTACTGCAATTTGGTCTTTTGCATTGCTATGCTTGATTGCTTCTTTTATGTCACTTGCATCAATACTCTCATCAATTCCTTTAATAACCAATGATTTCATTTTTACCATTACTTTTGTTTCCGCTTCCTTTAACGTAAGGCTTTTTACTTCATTTTAAAAATTTATGTTGGTTTTCTTTTTGACCTGCTACCTTGATTTCTATATAGCCCTGTTTAGTTTTTCTGAGTCCTTTTGACAGTCACGCTGAAGTCGTCCACATTAATTTTGTTTTTTAAACCTTTTATAATATTTGAGTAGGTATTTTCTGTATTTTGCGGTTTGATAATAATTGTTTCAGTTTTACGTCGTGTTTGTTCTACTTCTGCCCACTCTGTATCACTTGGCTCTGTCACGTTACTGTCCATTCTGTTATAGTTACGTTGTTCTGAACATACCTTATTATATAAATATCCGCTGCCTGTCCTGTCTGTCCATGTTTTGGACGGTATTCCATACATATTGATCACTATTTTGTATTTTCTAAATATTATTTCTTATAATTTTCTTTCCAGTTTTGCTAGTCGGCTATTTGTTATCACCATTGATAGTTCTATCAACCCTTTCGTTATGCATGTGTGCTTTATTTTGTCTATTATATCAGTCAGGGTTTTTATATTATCTAATGTAGTATCTTTTATTTTAAATCCGTAGAGAGACAGACTTCTATTTGTGTTGGTCGTTTCCTGTTCTTGTCCTATGATTATGGATTCCGAGCGTGACATCGTTATTTGCTTATCCGGCTTAAGTAGATTATTTTCAACAATATGTATTTGACGATATTAGTATTTGACGATATTCTTCGGAAAGTGCTTGTAGAAGTCTGTTACGTTGACGTAAGCTAACCTAACCTAAACGTCAAAACTGTAACTGAACTAACCTAACCAGGGTAACTAGAACTGGACTAACCTGAACTAACCAGACCTTACCTTAAAAATGAAGAAAAAAGCTTAAACATTTTCTAATCCCCATTCAATAACGATGCGTTTTAATTCATCAGCTAAGTTAGCACTTGTATGAGATACCGGTAATAAACCGCATTCAAGTAAAATAGATTTTGGCTCAAATGTTTCATTGATAAAATGAATAGTAGTCGCCATGAAGCTTTCTGTTTGTATAGATGTCCAACAATCTGTTGTTAGTGTGACAGCTTTTACAGGCCGAATAACTTCTTTTACTCTTAGGTATTTTCTTTCATAATCAGCTGGTAAGAGAGTATTTGAAATATACTTTCTGCTGGGCAGTTGATGCGACGGATTAAGTGTTCTGATAAAATTACGAAATCCAATATCCTCGACCACACTAAACGGCTGCATATCTTTCGTAAAAAGTTCCATGAGGGAGTTGTCAAGTTTTTTTTTAGCGTGTACACCGATGGTTTTAGGTACGTATGGTAACGTAGCCTGTGATTTTTTCATGGGAACATCTAAAGGTTGTAAAGCAGAATCAACATTTGCATTTAACGAAGACCTGGAAGTACACGGCTGTGATTCTGTCTCGGCTTTATTTTTGTTTAATGAGGGTGGAGTTTTCTTCGCAAAAGTTGATTTGTCAGGATTTAAATTTACTAAAGGATGTTTTCGTTCAAAATGTCTTTTTAAATTGGTTGTAGAAGTCTTATAACTAATGATTTGCTGACATAAGTTGCATTTGGCTTTTACGTCGTCTTCGGGAGTAAAAAACTTCCATATATGAGACGTCTTTCTTGTTTTCCTATCCATTACACTAAGGTGGGTTTATAATACAGAAACTTCGTATTTACACAATAATGTGTTTCGCTATTCTGCCAACTTTTGGCTGCCAACTTCACATCGGTTCTTCAGATCTACAAACAATGCCATTACCTTTTGGTTTTCATCGAGTTTTTAAAAATTGTGTTTAAGATAAAGCACAAAGCAGTAATTGTAGATTTTTTATTTCTAAATCCGTGCTGGGTGTTCTGTTTCTTTTCAAGAAAATTGATTATTCGTTTTGATATAATTTAATCGAATATCTTGGGAAAGACTGGTAGGAGAGAGATGAGCCGGTAGTTTCCCAACTCACTGGTCTCCTTTTTTGTGCAGGCATATCACTTTGGCAATTTTCAATTGGTCTAAAAAAGCAGCGTAAGTAAAACAGTTATTTATCATATAGGACAAAGTTGTTCGCCAGTTCGTTTTTACAGAATTTTATAATTGTAGAGGGACAACCTTCATAACCCATAGAAAAACTGTTTTTTAAATTATTAATAGTTTCAATAACTTCATTTTTGGAAACTGGATTTAAATATATGTGAATCAGTGTATTCGACATTGTTTACTTTAATTTTTTGCACTATATTTTATATTGGTTTTTTGTTGTGGATTTAATAATATTCCAAATCATCTTGGATTTGTTTGTAGATGTGGAGATTAATTTATCGTAATACTTACGTTTAGCTAAGCGTAAAAGGCGCCTGTATCGAGTTTTGTATTTCTTATAGTAGACAGAGGATATTTCGCCTCTCTTTAGTTGTTTGCACTAATCGCCGGAGAGAGTATTTGAAAAAACATTCATCAAGATATTGTCATCACATTCTTCAAACAGTTCTTCCCAAGTTTTGACCTTAAGTAATTTTTGAAAATTTACTTTATTTTTTGCGCTAAAACATCGCACTTGAGGTGCCAGAGATTCTTCTTTATTTCAGTATGTGATTGAGATTGCTTGAAAAGTGTGATCTGACAGACCGTTATCACTGATGTACGAGTTGACCAGAGTCTCGGTAAAATTTGTGCACACGTAATCAATAGCGGTTGTACTGCACACCCGAGTAGGTGAATTAAAAATAACACTCAAACCGAAAAAGAATCACCCATTAAAATTAGTCTGGAAAATGGAATTTGGGGCATTGATGTTGTTTACTAGTGAGTGGCAATCGATTTGTTTGTTGTTTTGTTCATTGGCTTCTAGTTTTTCCTCCAGCAATTTTGTGTTTTTTTGTAACAGGTTCTTATTTTCTGCTAGCAGTTTATTGTCATTTTCCAATAAGGCACATTTTCTCTGTAGAGCAGTCATCATTTTCTTGAGTGACTCGATTTCAGCAGGTATTTGCTCAGACCCAATTTTTTGATGAAGTCATTTGTAGTTAATTTACAGCATTTAGTGGGAGTGTCGTTTTTCTCGCAAATTAGATGCTGAAAATCTCTATCATGCTGAAAATCTCTTTCAAGGCAAGATTTGTGCCATATGTTTCCACAGTTTACACAAACAACATGCAAACTCGTACGCGTTTTGCAGCAAGTAAACTTTTTGCTGTCAGCGGGAGGACCGGACTCTGTATCGTTCGCCATCACGCCGACTACTGAATTGACAGCATAGCTTAAATTTTCTTGACACCTGGGCCCCAGTGTCGTAGCTAGACCCTCGTTGTCTGGGAGCCCCTTCCCAGATGCGGGCCTCAAAGGGACCCTTTGGCTCGGGGCCCCGGCTGCCTCATTGTAGCTACAAATGTCTAATTTTAAAAATCTCTTAGTTTCTTTTGTAAAATGAAAAGTAAATAAATAATCTGCGTTTATATTGTAATTATTTACTTTTGCCCATCTCAATTGAAAAACCCCAACAGCAACTGACACTGGCAATAGAAAAATCTTCACCCCGGACAAGCAGATCCTTTTACCAACACACCTTACCGAAATTCATCCTAAGATTGATTAAACACAAAAGGGAACTCTACACACTCTACATACACATACAAGACAATGAACTAAAAAGAAAAATCAACCAACTGAACAGAAACATAAAGACAATGATCGACCAATATCGACAAGATGAATGGCTGGAGGCATGCCAAGAAATCGAAAAAGACCAAGGAAAAACGTATTGGCAAAAAATAAAGAAACTGTCACGCTACAAAAAAAATAACGCCACTGGTATGATTAACGAAAACGGAACAGAACGATGTACAGACAAAGACAAAGCGGACGCCTTTGCCAGACATTTCCAGGGGGCTTTCAGTGCGTCAACAAATCCTAAATTTGCTGCAGACAACTGCAATCTTGTGAATAACTGGTACGACAACTACTTTACGCAACAATCTGACCACCCATACACACTAATTACAGACACGAAATATGACGAGGCACTGACTAAAATCAAAGATACAGCCCCGGGAAAAGACAAAATAAAGGGTAAAATACGTAGAAACCTAACCCCAGAAACCCACGCGTACATACTTAACCAACTGAACGACTGTATTATAAATAACAATATTCCAAGGACATGGAAAAATGGAATAATAATACCCATTCCAAAAAATGGTTTAGATAACACACTAACACAAAACTATAGACCTATTACATTACTCCCGGTGTTAAGTAAATTATTTGAACACATAATTAAAAAAAGAATTCAAGAACTGATCGGCAAATATATTCCAATATACCAATTTGGATTTAAGACGAAACACTCGACTATCCACCCACTTTTTGTTCTGACTAACAACATACTAACAACACACCTAAACGGTGAAAAAACAGCAAGTCTATTTATGGATATTAACAAGGCCTTTGACAGCGTCTGGCACAGAGGTCTCCTGTACAAACTTCACCAACTTCAAACACCAAAATACTTACTTTATACTATTAAAAACCTACTCGAAAACAGACAACTAGAAGTGCGAATTGATAACACTCTTTCTTTCCCTTTTTCTCCTGAACAAGGACTCTCTCAGGGTTCGCCGCTTTCACCCTTGCTTTATAACGTGTATTGCCATGATATATACAACTATCATCTTCCCGATAGAGACCACCTAGACAAAACAGCTTTACACGACAAGACCACTAAAAAGGCAGTTGAAAGACTGCAGACACTCACGAACGAGACAATGGCCTGGTTCTACAAATGGAGACTAACACCAAATGCCACATAAAACCAACTCCTTCTTTCAAACCACCAAATTAAAGCAGACTCCCCAACAATAACAGCAGACGGTCACACAACCGAACCAAAAAACGACATAAAATACTTGGGAGTAACAATCGACAAAAAATTAAAATTTACTAAACACATACGAAATACTAGAATGGAAATTATTAAAAGGACAAAACACTTTCGATCCCTGACATACAAAAACAAAGGAAATAGCACAAAAACGGCTATAAAAATATACAAATCCATTTATATTAATATACAAACTAAACAATACACACAAACAACAGAACAAATCGCATTAAGAATGATAACCAAGATAAGACACCCCGAAAACCCGCTGCACAATCCTTCCAACCAACTACTCTACGAACGCACACACATGACAAAAATAAGTGAAAGACTGATACAACTTCAGACTAAATGGAAAAACAACCCACACAATATGACTCTACTGAACCCACTTTGCTTAACAAGACAAAATAGATAGTCCCGTTTCGTTTTCCCTACAACCACCCTAATAGAACATTTCCAAACGTAGAGAGGCCAAGCTCAGAAATGAGTCGCTTTTCTTCCTTTCCCTAAGTTTGTAATATTTGTATATGGAAATAATTTGTATAATATTATAACATGGGCAGAAAGACCAAATGGTCGATAGCCTATTTCCCTGGAAATAAAGATGTTCACGTATAGAGGCTTAATAATTATATTATATATAAAATTAATAAAAATTTTGATAAATAATATTGTTTTGACCAGTAACCATATTAGACCCAACTTTTTTGTTCTACCCTGTATTGTACAGGGTGATTCCAAAGTTGGAATTATCCTTTTACCGCGAATAGGTAGGTCTTCAAAAACATTTTCTATTCATTTTTTTTTACATGGCGGTAATATCCATGGCCGCCTTCTAAACAATTATGAATTCTGAATACATTTTTTGTCTCCTGTCAATGGATTTTAAAATCGATTTTTCTCGAAAACGGTTGAAGATACGAAGATAACGTTAGAGGCCAAGTTTGTCTCTAAATTGAACGAAGAATGCAAATTTCAATAAATAAACGTCCAGTGGCGTACCATTAAAAAATTTGGGTAATAAAACAAAGCTTGACGCCAGAAAAAATAAGACCCTGAAGATTTTGACAATCATTTGAAAATCCTATCTAGATAGATCATAATTTGTTTCATATACTCCAAATTGTTCACATACTCAAAATTTGAACAAAATATCTCAAAAATTGTAAGCGCCATAAAAATAAAATAAAATAGAATTTCAAATTTTAACACCCTGTATCTTAATAACGAAGCGTTTTCGGACTTATGTCTAAATGAACTTTTTGTCAAATTTTGCGACGCTGAATACGGTGAATTATTTTCCCCTAATTCTCAGACACCCAATATGACTTTTGTAAAAAGTAAAAAAGTGTCAATTTAAATTGTAATTTTGTAGGTTTTAGCCCTGCTTTGACAAAGACGAATTTCTGGTATAATTTAAGTTTTGAAAATCAGGAGGGCCTTGGAAAATTTCAGAATACTTGTTTTTGATAGAGTAATGTTCTCTTTCTGCGAGACCCACGACAAAAAGTCATTAACAAAAGTTGTTTAGAATCACTAGTTAAGCCTCTATAGTACTCTATACCAAATTTCAGAAACCTCGGACCACTATAACTTTTCAACTTTTATCAATTTTTTTTAATTTTTTTCAGCTTTCCTGTAACAGATTTCAAGAGTCATTGACATTGAATGTTGCTTAGAATCACGAGTTATTAAGCCTCTATACCAAATTTGAAAATCCTTGAAAAACTGTGATCCTTGCTAAAATAATCGTTCCATAATAAAGTTGAAAAGTGAAAGTCGGTCGAGAATTTTGAAATTTGGTGTAGAGGCTCAACTGGTGATTCTAAGCAACTTTTGTTAATGACTTTTTGTCGTACGTCTCATAAAAAGAAAACTTTATCAAAAACAGGTTTTCTGAAATTTTCCAAGGCAGTCTTGATTTTGAAAAATTTAAATTATATCAGAAATTGGTCTTTGACCAAGCAGGCCTAAGTCCCAAAAAGTTACAATTGAAATTGAAACTTCTTTACTTTTTACAAGAGTGAAACCACTCTTGTAAAAAAAGATGGGAGCACTCAATCCTTTGTTGGGAGTACTCAAACAACCTTTGTTTTCTCATTTCAAATTGAAAGATGAGACTACTCTTAGAGCGCACTAGGTCTGTCAGCCGAAAACGTCTTGTGTTTGATGGGCGCGTTTCGGCAGACGTCTTGCGCAGGGAGATGCGCGCATTAGCAAACATTGAGCCTAATCTTGATTTCCATAGGCCACTAAACACTGCACTTTTAATCCGTGTGAAGATTGACATTCGTAGTATATAACTAATACGAATATGACTTTAAGCACCGTTTATAAGAGCCTAACCCCCCATGTTCACCAACATTTTATTAGGCAGATAAATTTAACAGTTTGGTTATTCCTAGAAAAACCATTGTTTTCATGGCAATAAACAGACTGTTAATGTTAAATGTTATCAGTCCGACAATGATTGGTGAATTTGGCTCTACGGAGTTAAGCAAAAGGCCAAGGATACAGGTAAGCTCTTACTTTACTGTGCTTGATGGGTCCTAGTCCAATGGCTTATTGGCTTTATAAGAAATCATTAAAAAATTGCAATAGGTTTCATCAGTAAGCAATGGTTCCAATGTTCCAGCTTCGACTAAATTTATCAGGAGGATGTGTGGAGTAGGATAATTTTATTTTTCTTAATAAAACTTTTTTAATTAATGATTTTTTTATTTTTATTTTTATTTCAAATGAGTGGTCCCCAAGAGGGCTCGTGCACCGCGACTTACAAGATCTATTGTGCCTCAATATCAATTAAAATTCACTCAGGAGACCCAGTCCTTTTAAAAAGTTCATTATCTCCTGGAGTGAGATTTTGTGGAAGTCCAGTAATCGGATGTGTATTCTTCCGAAGTTCTAAAATCTTAGTCTTTCGGCTGCAGGACATTCACTCAGGGTGTGCTCTAAAGTCTTAATAAGTTTTTTGTCCTTTTCTCTTCTCATAGGGTCCTTGTATAAACACGTTTGAACGGACAAGCCCCGGGCAGTCTATCCAGTAACGTTCGGACTGTTCTTCCGCCATCTGGATTATTGCCCTTCTCGATACCTCTCTTGCGATACCCAAGACAGGTTCAGGCCCTATGAAGGCAGCACTCACCGCTTTCCTTGCAAGAGAATCGGCGATTTCATTGCCCTCAAGACTTATGCGACCTGGAATCCAAACTAGGATTAGCGTATTACGCCCCCCAATGTGGTTCAGTATGTTTCGAACTCTCCATGTTATGTCAATGTGGTTTTCTATGGGCTCGTCCATATCATTGTCATCATATTCCTCCTCTTGAAGAGTTCTTCCAATGTTGTATAAAACAGCAGTAGCACATAAAACTGCTACAGAGGTCTCCAATTTAGTTAATAGACCTTGTCAAAGGCAAGGAAACCGCCTTTTCCATACTCCAAAAACTCTTTCAATAATATTTCTAGTTCTTACGTGGCTTCGTATAGTTCTGTTCTTGTCCAGAGCCTGGATTAGTTATTGATGTTAATAGATGCTTCTGCAAGAATATCCATTTTCACCTAACAACAGACCTAAAGGCAAATACAATCTATGTAGAAAGAAATAAATTTTTAATTTGAATATTATGTAGTCGCCTTCAATTTGATTTGTTTCAAAAGGAACACGCAGGAAGCTGCGATCAAATATAATAACACTACCATGGGTAGATCCTGGGTAGCGGACATCAATATCTAATATTTTCAAATCATTTTGGTTAATATTATGTGGTAATTTACCTGAACATTAAGTGAAAATTTTCCATTTCTGTTTCGAAATATTTCTCCATTATCACCTCCAATTGGGATATGAGTGCAATCAATACATGCTGGAACATTTAGAAAATCAGCAATTTCAAAAAATCGTCTTATTTTGTCTCGCTGAGCTTGATTGTGTCAGGAAATTTAGCATAGTTTTGCAGATGTCTTGCCAATAAAATAGACACTCTTTTTATGGCCAAAGACTCTGTACTTTGAGAAAAGCCTTGCATGTCTCCACTTACTACCTGTTGGCAAGAAATAATTACAAGTAGATTCAATAATTTCTACATAGGTACTTTCAATTACGTTAGTAGGTAAATACTTACTTGGAAATTTCCAGTGGCGTAAAATCATAATGCTATTAGAAGTTGTAAAGAGAGGAGGGACTGGCAAACCTTTTTGATTGTTTTTTTCCAAAGCATCCATTACTAAAGGTAGCAGAACATGAAGTACATTTTCTTTTTTGAATCGATACCGCCTTGAAAATTCCGAATTTTCGTAGAAAACAAAAGGATCCTGCATGTCCCAAATATAACGTTTTTGTATTCTCAATAATCCATTGACTTCATCTTCATTGTGTTCCTCTTCCTCAAGGATGTCAATAAAGTCAATAATCATATATATCATCCATGGCAATAAAAATAAAAGTATGAAATATTATATAAAATGTATGTAATTTGTAAATAGAAATGGAAAACAATCCCGTAAAAATATTTTTGTAATTTAGTTAACCTCACTTTGTAACCAAAAGTAACACTTAAGGGACCTAAACAGGACCCTTGAGTATCACTTGACCATGAGTGACAATTTTTAATCACGTGACTTAAAATTTGGAACTATAGAACGCAATTTAAATGTAAGGCTCTCTTAAGACCAAAGTGTCACTCAAGGGTCGACTATAGATACGGGCATAAGACAAGGTGCGTTAACCCAACGCCCCCTCAAGCCACATGAGTATGCATCTCAGAACGGGAGATCGACCGATCTAGCACTGAACAACCTCGTCGGGAAGATGTCGCATGACCTCAAGGAGGGGAGCATAGCGGTAGGGATATTCCTCGACATTGAAGGAACTTTTAAGAAAGGCTTCCCTGACTCTCTCTGTAAAAGGTTGGTGCTAGAAGGGTAAGATGTCTATCAACCCGGAAAAAGCCGTGATGGTTCCGTCCATAAGAAGGAGAAAAACTCCTTGAGGCCACCCTCCTTGATGGGCAAAGCCCTTCCATTTGCAGAGGAGGTTAAATATCTGGGTGTAACATTAGATAAGACACTAAGCATGAATGCACATGAAAGAATGATCAGCAGAGCTAAATTGTCCTTGTGGATATGCGAAAGGTCCGGCGGAAAAAACTGGGGATCAAAACCCAAATTAATGCACTGGCGGTATGTGATGATCATTAGACCAATGATCACGTATGGAGTCATTGCCTGGCATTCCAAGGGCGGACAAAGGAGTGCGAGGTGCAAACTGAGTAACTTGCGGCGTGAAGCCTGCCTGGCCAGCAGAGGGGCATTTGGCAGCACTTCAACATTGGCCATGGACAGACTTCTCGGGCTAATCCCGCTCCACATTCTGGTGGAGAGGGAAACCAAGTGAAGTACATATTAAAGACTCCACAACATACAGGGGGGAGATTACATTCCAATCAAACCCACTGCAGGCTGAATTAACCGGCCATGCTTTACTGGGTATGCCTTCGGACATGATGCCCCCTGTCACCTACATTTATTCAGCCTACAAGGTAAACTTCCCTACAAATGAGGAGTGGAAACAGAATATACAAAGACTACTGAGCAGGCACCACTGCTGGTACGCGGATTGCTCGAAAACTCCAGAGGGATTGGGAGCTCAGGGTGTTTCATTAAGGTTGGCCACCTGCCATATCTTGGAAACCAATTTGTTTAGAAGCTAGAGAAAAAAGTTTTGATTATTAAAGTGGACATCAGGAAATCCTGGAAATTGTCTTCAAGTTCCTAATTTTGCCACAAGAGGGCGCAATTAGAAACCAAATAATACAAATAAATTTTTGGTTTGAAAATTGTAGTTTTATGGTATAACTTGGGCAACATTATTAGAAAGACTGGACAAGCCTGCAACATTTTGAACTGACTCTCGTAGATGTACTGTGCTCAATTAGAGTGGGAGAAACAATTGAAACTGAAATAATCAACTTTCAAGCCTTGTAACTTTCAAGCCTCATATCCGATTTTAGTAAAATTGGTCTTGTTTGGAAGATAATTACCATTACTTTTAACTGTGGTATCCAGTGCTAAACGATAGTTTTTAATAAACGTGCTAGAGGGCGCAATTTCAAATTAAAGTGTTTTTTTTTGGTTTTACACCAAAAAGTTAAATCATTCGGTATAAGTTTGATATCATAATCGGAAAGTAGGTTAAATTTGCAACAAAAAATGTTAAGATTCCAATAACATATTTTTTCTCCTTTCAGACCTATCACTTCAAGAATGATTTTTATTACTTATTTGAATAAATGATTGTTTTCATAATTCCATAATAAAACATTCCGTTACAACAATTATTGTTTTAATATTATTTATATTTATATATTGTATTAATATTATCTATGTCACTTAAATATGTCACTATTTTATCCTAAACATATCTGATTATTGAAAACTTCTACCTAATTTAAGCATCCTTCTAATATAATGTTTTACAATATTATGATGCAGATTACTGTAAAATACAGAAATCGATTTTTAGCCGTCGGTACTATGAAAACGCTGTTTTCGACCTTTTAAAACGACTGATACCATCATTTCGCAAGCTCTAATTGTGTCCATCCACAGACTAGTTTCGCCGTTTACGGCTCATCAGTGAGGCTTTGACACAATCAGAGCTCCCGAAATATTGAATGGGCGCCACCGGGAACCTTCTCTCGGTACTGCCATGAAGCGTGTCTTGACCATTCAATATTTCGGGAGCTCTGATTGTGTGTGTCAAAGCCTCACTGATGAGCCGTAAACGGCGAAACTAGTCTGTGGATGGACACAATTAGAGCTTGCGAAATGATGGTATCAGTCGTTTTAAAAAGTCGAAAACAGCGTTTTTTACAATATTAATCTAGATAGCTATGAAACAAAATCGGCAGGTGTCCATGGAGACAAATAACATTGGTTGTCAGTTGATTCAATTTTGACAAGTTTTGTATTGCGTTGACAAGAAATTCATTCTTGTTGATTCCTTTTAAGTTTCTTCATAGCTAGGCTATTATTATCAAAACTTGCACGTCACCCTTCAAACATGGCTTACACCAATTCCGAGGCTTTCGACATGCTTGCGGTATATTTCGAATAGTTGGTGAAGTTAGCGGGATTAGGACAAATAATGCACCTCTTCTTTATTTGAAAATGGCCGACGTTTCGACTATTTATTTAGTCTTCATCAGGGCTATTCTCACTTAGAGAGGGTAGTCAGTTAAAGTACGATTTAAGATAGTTAACTGACTACCCTCTCTAAGTGAGAATAGCCCTGATGAAGACTAAATAAATAGTCGAAACGTCGGCCATTTTCGAATAAAGAAGAGGTGCATTATTTGTCCTAATCCCGCTAACTTCACCAACTACTTACAACTTAAGGACGCTAATTACAACAATATATTTAGAATGTTTGCAAAATGCACCTATTGCGGAACGTACATATGCTACTAGATATCCAGCACGAAGGCATCACAGCAGAAAGGTATTTCGCCGATTGGCAATACGTTTACGGGAAACGGGAAGTATGGGACCCATTCCAGTTCCCTTCAGAAGACGTCCTGTAAGGCATGAGGACAGTATTATCAATGTTCTTGTTCCATGAGGACAGTATTATCAATGTACGTGGAAGTGAATTCGCTTTCAAGCACAAGAGAAATTTCCGCAGACATCGGTATAAGTGTCACTTCGGTGTTTCGGATATTAAAAATCTTTAAACTTCATCCTTACCATTTAGTATTACACCAGGCCTTATCAGAATCAGATTATGAGAGGCGGCTAGATTTCCGTTACTGGCTAGACAGATGTGTTACGAAAATCCTCAGTTAATCTCCTTGTTTTTGTGGAGTGACGAAGCTACTTATACAAGCTGTGGCACAGTTAACTTGCACAATATGCACTTCTGGTCAGTTACAAATCCTCACTGGATGCGTGAAGTGGATCAGCAAAATAGATGGAGTGTAAACGTGTGGTGCGGAGTTTTGGGAGGCAGAATTATCGGACCATTTATTTTGAATGGAAATCTAAATGGCGAAGCGTACTTAAACTTCCTACAGAATGAATTGCCTACCCTTTTAGAAGATATGTCTATCGATGTTAGAGCTTCAATGTGGTATCAACATGATGGATGCCCGGCGCATTTTGCTCAGGGAGTTCGCAATTTTTTAAATGTAGCTTATCCTGATCGCTGGATTGGGAGGGGTAGTGTGTTTCCGTGGCCGCCTAGATCTTCGGATCTAACTGATCTAGACATGTACTTGTGGGAAAGAATAAAAGACATTGTTTATACAACGCGACCGACTACACGAGAAGACATGATAGAGCGAATTACGAACGCTGTTAATTCGATTTCACGAGCTGTAATTGAAACGGCTGTACTCAGTACCAGAGGTAGAATAAATAGTTGTATTTGGGAAAACGGGGGTCATTTTGAATATTTATAAAGTTTCTTAGTATTATTCTGTAATAAAATTGAAAAAAGTTATCTTTGCAGAAATAACTCCTGGACGAATAAAGATATCGTATTGGTACTTACATTTTTTTGTTGCAAATTTAATCTACTTTCCAATTATGATATCAAAATTATACCGAATGATTTAACTTTTTGGTGTAAAACCAACACTTTATTTTGAAATTGCGCCCTCTAGCATGTTTATTAAAAACTATCGTTTAGCACTGGATACCACAGTTAAAATTAATGGCAATTATCTTCCAAACAAGACCAAGTTTACTAAAATCGGATATGAGGCTTGAAAGTTACAAGGATTTTGATTATTTCATTTTCAATTGTTTCCCTCACGTTTATTAAGCACATCTACGAGAGTCAGGTCAAAATGTTGCAGGATTGTCCAATCTTTCTAATAATGTTGCCCAAGATACACCTTAAAACGACAATTTTCGGAAAAAAAAATGTATTTGTAATATTTGGTTTCTCATCTCTTGTGGCAAAATAAGGAACTATAAGCAAATAATTTCCATGATTTTCTCGTGTTCACTTTAATAATCAAAACTTTTTTCTCTAGCTTCTAAGCCATTTAGTTTTCAAGATATGGCCGGTGGCCACCCTTAATGTAACACCCTGTATAAGCTGCTTTCAGAAATGCAAAAAAAGGATATTAATAAATACATTTTATTATTCATTATTATATAATTTATTGAAATGCCTCTTAATTCAGAATATGGTTTTTTCTCTCTAGAATTCTTTTTCCAGTTCCACGGCTTCCATTCTGGTAAAACTTCTTCCGCTTTGTGAAACTGTTCTTGCTCCTGAATAGACTGCTTAATTTTTTCCATACGCAGAGACTTTTCTTCATCCACAAATTCCAATCTTTTCCTTTTCAGACATTTCTTGGTCTTGGAGTTGCGAGTTACACGAGTGTCTTGCTCTAAAGTTAAAATTATAAGTGTGTAAGATTGCTATTACAAATCATATTAAAACATGTTATTACCTTTATGTAAAATTGAAGAGCTGCAACTTGGTATATTCTCTCGAGATTTCTCATTTGGCTGTGTTTTTTTTTAATACCTGAGACATGCAGTGGTTCACTACCTTTGGACTTTTCCTCTACTTCACACTTAGCTTGACCTAAAGTCAAAGTAAAATAAAATGTTAAGTGCCTAGTAAATTAATGTTAGAACAGCATCTATTTACTTTGTTCAGCGGTCCCTGTGCTATCCCAATTGTTTGTTATGACAAAACTTATGTTAGTTCAGGCTCAATTGATCGAACCATTTCATCCAGTGGATTGTTCGCTTCACTAACAGGTGGTCCTCTTCCCGTTAGCAGCATGTTGAACTTATTGTTTGTATCGCTTTTCCTAGTTCTAGAAAAGTTTTGATTAAATATATATTATGTAGATAACATTTAGGCACTAAAAGTTTAATTAAGGGTGCCTACTTGTATTTCATATTTTCCCAGCACTTTTTTAACTGGGCTCTTGTGCGTTTGAAAACATCATGAGAGTTGAACCGTCCGTTACCTTTGCCCAACTCTTATTTTTTGCTGAAATGGAACTGCCATCAGTTTTTTTTTTATTTTCTAATTGGTTATTATGTATTTCTACTAAAGAAGCCAATAGGGCTTTTTCTTTAACAGAGTATACAACTTTAGCTGGACTACTCATCTGAAATTGAAATAAAATAAAAAAATATAGTAATAATATGAATGTACTACATACACGTATCTACTGTGAACAATATTTTTAATATTAAGGTAAGTACTTACAGTTTCGACGATTACTGGAACTAGATTGATGGCATTTGCATTTTCTAAAAACGCACAAACCTCTGAAGTATCACTTGTCGCCTACTATAAAACAGACGCAGTAAGTTAAGCAAAGGGACACTTTTCGAAAAGTGTCCCTTTGCTTGACGACTATAAATACGGGCATTAAAGCCTTAGGTACCGATTCGTTACGTCCCGCTTTTGGTATATATATATATCACTTTAACCTTGGCACTTGGATATATCCCCAAGCCAGGCTTGCCCTATAGATCTTGGTTAGTGTTGGGGCAAGTATATCCAGACCTTTCTGCAGAAAGACTAGTTTCACCCCATCTTCACTAGGCGCCTTAAATGATTGAAATGAGCCCACTACCCATCTAAGCAACTATATGTTAACAACTAGTCTATGATAATATAATACATAAGTTATGAAGTGGTAATAAAAATATTGACTGTTGAATTTGTACCTCTAATAATCCTACAGCTTCATCTGAGATAAGTTTCTGCTCATGCAAGTGGGCCAAAAGTCTTGAAAAACTCCAACCTTGGTTTTTGAATTTTCAATATTTTGATTTTGTTTTGGTAATGAGCAGTTTGTTCTTTGACCAGTTCCAAACTTCTCTTTGCTCTCTTTGGAGAGGCAAAATCCTCAGGCTGGAAATGTCCAATATCGTCGGTACACAAGAATAGTGGCACAACTCAAAATGTTCAAATTTTCAGGCGGGCACTTTTTAACATTCACTTACGGTATTAATCATCTATTTGAGTTATTCTTAGAGTTTTGCTGTTATTTTTGCTGTTACAGGTCAACACGTTACTTCCTTTTAAATGGTAGAATTATAATTTCAATATAATTTTAGTTGGTGTATCTAAAAATACCGAAAAATTAGCAAAATTTTAAGTTGTGTCATTATTCTTGAAAAAATTTGCAATACAAAATTGATATATTTTTGACATAGCTTTTACCATAATTGTCTATAATAATAAAACAAGCAACACAGTTCGTTAAAAATGTCGTTTTTATTTTTACATATTTTTGAATAAATTAAAAACTAATGGTAACTGGTTTTGTTTAAAAAAAAACAAGGAATTAAAAATGATAGGAACAAAATGGATTATAGTCATTATCATAGCTAACTTAAAAAGAAACATTCCTAGCCTATTTGATTATGTGCTAAAATAGAAAAACACAAGAAAAACATTGGGGTTTTGAAAACTTTTGAGTACCTTAAAAACTAAGAACAACGAAATGAGTTACAACCTCGGTCACTTGATAAATAATAACCTGCTTAAAATACTTAATAATAGGAAAACCAACAGACGACAAACCGTCATTACGCCTAACTAACTTTAGCGTAAATAAAATTAAAACCAACATTTTTAGTTTATTCCACTTACAAGTTATTGTAATAGGAAAAGTAGTTCTTAGGAATAACACTTTTGTTATTGTTTTGTTTAAACAGTCCTAGAATACTGATTTTCTTTTTTTCAGAAATTCCTGGTCTGTTTTTGTATAGACATTTAATCTTTGGATCGTTCGAATTTCGCTTATTATTTGATTCTCTAAACCACTTAACGTCTATAATCTGAAATTGGTCGGCATAAGAGGTTTTATAAAATAATTTATTGGGTTGATCTTTCTCTGCCCTAACCACTTTAAAGTCGGCCATTTTAACTGCCTCGTTTTTATTATTTCTTGTAAAACTTTTCCCTGTTTTAGAAGCAAGGTCTTTTAAATCCAGAAAATCCGCGTGACACAATTCGTGGACTTGATATGGATTTCCTGTTACTTTAGAAGTTCTTACGATTGTCACGTACTGATTGGGGACGAATATTGGACCAGATTTTAAACAACGTTTAATATGGCGTTCGATAACTGAATGGACGCTGTCCCCTTCGTTTTGGCTGTGTCCTTTGATTAGAAATTTGTGAGTTATCGAATTAATGAAGTCATAATTTTGGACAGCATAAAGGTACATTGTTAACATAACATGATTTTTTTGCTGGCCACAGCAATTATCAGAATAAAATATTAAATCAATATTTTTATTCTCCATTTCCGTAGCTCTAGTTTCCAATGATTTAATGTAATTCAATACGCATGTTCCGATTTCGCAGACGCCTCTATTAGCTTCTGACTCATCCCACATGTAACACTGAACCTCTTTAGTTTTAAGTTCAAAAATAGTAAAATTAAAGACGTTTAGTTTAGAAGCATAATAGAAGCTAGATGTATCTCCCCTGGGACACTGCAGTACCGCTTGCAGATCATAAACTGCAACTATAACATTATCTGCACTGTTTTCTTTATCAGTTTTCTTCTCTTGACGTGACAGGTCTTTTTCTAAAATGTGTGTCTCATAGTCACTAATCAAGTTTGGTTTTTCATCTGCAGATTCCATTTCAAAAGATACGCAATCACCACATTGGTCTTTTTTCGGAGTATAAAATGAAATATTGAACTCCGAAATAAAAATCCTATTATACATTAAGTAGTTAGCGTATGGCTTATTGTTTTCCTGGCACATATTAACGTAGTCTCTGTGTAGTTCAGCGACGGTTTTGCTTCCTTCGATATGCTCTCGGCTTGATTCTTTTCGGCAGTAATGGCTTTCTATGCGAGGTATTGATTGGATATGGTTCCGAATATCTGCCTTAATGCTATTATCTACATGATGATGATGGCCGTGTTTGCCTCGCATATCGTTGGAAATTATCCCTTTGGTAAAACTATCTTGTTTTTGAATTATAGTTCTGATCGGTCGGTCCGTTATTCCCAAAGTTGACTTAAAAAAGTTTTTGCAGACCCTTATTTTGTTTTCTCTAATTAAAAAGTAAAATGCGTGGTTATTGGTCCGACTACTATTCGTTTTTTTGTACTGATATTTGGGGTTTACAGACTCTATACATTTTGATAAAAAATGACGCTGCCGCTGCAAATCTGCCATATTCCAGTAGTCAGAAAATATCAATTTTCTTTCTTCTGCAGAAATCTTTTCTTTGCATTTTAACCGGCATTTGTCACAAGGTGGACCTATCTCTCTAGCTTTGATTACCCTTTTACTTTTGGATGTTGATATGTATTCAAGTCCAGCATTCCGACGCCGTTTTGCAATATTTTTTTTCCATGCTTCTGGTTTCAGTTTTCTTTTTCTTACTTTATTTTCTTTACCTTCTTCTATATCCGACGAGGAAGGCGGGCTTGAAGAGGAAGAAAAGTAGTTCGGGTCGGCATCCGAATCATCAAACGGTGAGTCGACGTCATCTTTCTCTGCGTGTGCACGTGTTAACGACGTGTTATCTAAAAAAATCATGAAAGGCTTTTACAGTACGATATTGATTTATACCTAACTACCTTTATTTATAGAGGAGTTATCTGTCAATTCCTGTCCGCTTTCGGCTTCTGTTAGTAAAACATCAACCGTAGCATCCTGCTCAGTCTCCTTCGGCAGTTTGTTTAGTAGTGCGGTAGAGTTTTTCTCTTCACAAAAAATGATTTTAGTATCAATTCCTGCAAAAAAACATCCTGAAGTAAAAGCGTCTCGTTTTGAAACTGCCTTTTACCTGCGGAACTATTTACGGTGCAAATTTGCGATTGATGATAATTCTCAATCATGTCATTTCCATCATTCGTATTTTTATCAGTATTTTTACCCACAGTTTGCCTATTCTCCCCAGTCCCCGTTAGCAAGTGGTTCAAATCTGTGGAACACTTTTCGGCTGCCATGTTGTTTTCACGATGACCTGAAGAAAGTTAATTCATGCAAGATTAGCAGTTTTTTTTAAACAGTATTTTACCTGCAGAACGATTTACGGAACAAATTTGCGATGCCTGGTTATCGCCAGCTCCGTGAGTTTTATTATCACTGGTATTGTTAGGTACAGATACCACCCATGTTAATAATTTTTTTGAGGAAATTTTACCTTGGACGGTTCCGATGTTGCTTTTCTGTTGTCTTGACAATTTTAATAATAACGCCGTACGTTGATTTATAGGAGCGCCGTTACTACCTTCCATTTTCTAAAATTTAATATTTATTATTACCTGACAAAAAGGCTTATCTTAGATAGTGATAATAAATTAATATTCCACTAAGAAAGTAACAAGTTATCAAGAATATGGATGCTGGCTTCATATGAGTAAATCAGTAATTACTTATGGGCAAGAACGTCACTTTTAAAATTCTAGCGAAATTGATAAATCATACTTTGTTTATCATAAATATTTATCAAAAGAAATGTCATAACTAGAACTAGTGCCTCACGGGGATATTAATTAAATAATTATTGTACTTACCTTACCGTCAAAAGCGTCACAAAACAAAATATGACGATTTTCTTGATAATAACTTAGCACAAGACGTTACAGAACAAAAAGTGTCGATTTTCTAGAAAAGCTACAACCGTTCTCTTTGACATGCTAGACACAACTGAGATAGTGTCGCTTTTCGTAATAATCAAAGCGGAAGAAGCGCCTAATGCAAAAGTGACACTTGCGCCATCTTTCAACTATATTTGGTAGTTTGTTTATGACAGTTTTTCTGATAAACAGACACATATTAAGCAATGCATTTTTGCATAAAACCAAAAAAAAATGAAATTTTGAGTTGTGTCACTTTTCTTGTGTAGCGACGATATATATCTAACTGTTCTATTAACAGGAACATTGATGTTTGGTGGAGTCAAACTTAAGTAATCTTTTGGTGAAGGTACTGCTCTCGGTACTGCAGCATCAGAAAGTTTTCTTCTTAGCTAATAACTGATGGAGTCATAATCACATTCTCGAAAATGCTTGGAACAAATCCGATCTCTACTACCAGAAATGTTTGATTCATTTAAACACGCCCTTAAAATGTCATATATGATCACTATAACAAGACACTGAGGAGCTTTGTCAATATTATGATAATAGGATATAGTTGATATACATAGGACTTTTTCTGAACAAATATGGCAATGGAATTGTTGAGAAGCCCATGGTACCTAGGTGGCCTGTAGACTTCAAGTGAGAAAGGAGTGACTCGGCACATAAAACAGTAAGTAAATTATTACTGCTCTGCTCTAGTCACACAAAATGCAGTGGTAGGTAACTCACCCGGGCCTCTATGCTCTTGTATAGGTTCGGAGGGGGTAAGTTGTATATTATGTTAGTATATATATAGTTGCGATGTATAAACGAGCGTCGTTCTTGGACCTTGCTGTATATACGGGGGGTTTTCTTAGGGTAGATTCCAGGTTTTTGTTTCCCATCATCTAAGGACCATACCCCAAGAACACCCCCCGTATATTATGTTAGTATGTGTGTGTATGTGTCTAGGAAGGGGGGGGGGAGGAGTTGCGGTGTGTGTTGGTATATGCTTTTGAGAGTAAATGGGTGTGTCTGTGTGATTTGGCATGGTCCCATTATGTCGTCTAAAAAGTCCTGAGGTGGACCTAAAACACAATAAAAATAAAATTTTATTAGTGGGTGTAATAATTAAAAGTGTTGTCATATTTGGGTAATTGTCTCATCCAGGTTCTAGTTCACTGCTTCCTTCAACATATTACCACTTGTTAGATGTCTTCATTTGTGTGTATGTTGTGTCGCGCGTTTTATCTCGATTATTATACGTATCATTATACATTTTATAATTTTGTCCGTGTAGCACAGCGTTAAGCGAGTGTAGCGTAGCAGATGGAAGCGAAGAAGATACGCGAACAGGAGGGGAATTATCATTAGTATGACTGGTTAATAATCGTAATGAATATGGGGAGAGTTCAGGCATTGACAATGACCTCTCCATATGATCGGATTCCATAACCGACCGATAGTTTAAATACTTCCAACTTACGATTTACCTTCTCTCAGCTACGACCATTTAAGTCACTCCAGAAGTTAAAATATTTGTTCAGAAATTTATTCCCCCGGAGACTGAAATTAAAGATTAAATATTTAGATAAATTTGAATCAAGCTGAACGGGTTACAGTAAAATAATGTTTTAATTTTAAAACAACAGGACAATAATTACTGGGTCACAAAGGAATATTTAAAATAGGTATAAATTGGCGCACAGTAATAGTTGTTCGAATAATCTCTTTTATAAATAAATGTTTAGTGCACTTCTACCTTTTTTTTATTGATAAACTACCTACTAAACTAAAACTAAATTTACATCATTGAATTTGAATTGCGGTAAAAAATTCGATTAATCTAAACCGCGAGTGGTGCCACGCAAATGTTTTTTTTTTTATATTCACAACAGATAACTTACGGCCAAAAAAGATCACTCTCACGAAATTTCTCTTTTTGTTTCCCACAAAACTGTGGGGAAATAAAATTGGTGGTGTACAGAAATTAAAGTTTTTGAAGTTAGCCTGGATACCTCTGGACCATAACTATCCAGACGATCTGACGATTTTTTATCTTCGTTACTGGGCGATGAATGGCCGAGAAGTGTACTTAAAACTATCTGACCTTTCTATAGATACAGCATCCTAAAGGAAATCCCAGGACAGCTTGATTACCATGGCTCGGTAATAAAGTCTCCGTTTAGACGCCGCAGCCCCTGGGAATGCTTCTAGTGGTCAAAGTTGAGATTATAAGGTATATTCGATAATAAATTCACGATCAAAATTTTTTGAATGTGACGTCTCAAAAGAATTTTGTCAATCTCCTGACAATTCCCATTTTTTTTCCACCAGCTACCTATTTCCACGTACAACAATATAAAAAAAAATCGCGGTTATAAATGATATAAAACCTACCGTGCTACAACACGACAGTTGTGATTCTCCATTTTTTAACCTCAAATATACTAGTTTTAGCATTTGTTTTTTTTTTAAGACAATTGCCTATTGCTATGTGTCTGTCAAATTAAAGTAATATATTTGACTTGTCACACAGTCTTTTCAGGGCGGTGGCTTATTCCTGCAAGTACCATGTCAGTACTAAGATTACTGAATTTGGTCATAAAAATTGCTTTGTTCACTGCAAGGTGCTAGGACGTAAGCTGATGATGCTATCAATATGAAAGATCTGTTTTAACAGACCAATCAGAAACCAGTTTCCAATAATAATATGACAACATTAATTATTGGTTCAATTCACTTAAGAGACTAACCAGTCAGAACCTGATTGTTACTAGAAAACTGTTTTGTGATTACTACAAGAACAGACCTACTGTTGAAATGAAAAAGTCTTCAAAAAAGTCTGCCTTTTGCATAAAAAAAAATTCTTCAAATATCTCCCACATCAGTTTTTTCTATCTATTATAAGCTTCTGGTTTATATCTGAAGGTCCTTCTTTAAAAGTGTCCATCTCAGTGTCGAATTTATGCAGAGTGCCCCACATTAGATGGTGATAAAAATCTAGGATCTTCAAAGCCCTAATGCCTAGTTTATACCTTGAAATTAACAATCAAAGTAAACTTTCCTTTACACTAAACTTAATTTATCAAAGTTTAAAGTGAACTAGGTGGACTCATTTATACTTCTTGCAAACTTAACATAATTGGTAGGGTAAACCTAGGAGAGATGGCGCACTTTTTTTGAATTTGATGTAAAATCAGTACGGAGCAGAAAAAAACAGAAATAAAAATATGTCCACGAGGGGGTGATGTATTAGCTTATAATTGTATACTTTAAAAAGCGTTCGACTGGTAAACGGGTCAAGAAAAAATTTTTCTTTTCTTGTTATTGCCTCATCTCACGAGTGTGTGGGGGAGATGACGCAGAGTGTTAGGTGAGATGACGCATTTATTATTTGGTGCAATAATAGTGGAAAATAATGTTTAAAACGTTTTCAGTAGGTATTTCATTCAATTTTCAGACATTGAACGTAAATTATTTATTTGAAAAAGTTAAAAAAGATGAATTCTGAAAAAAACATTATTCTTTTAGGTACATAAACGAAAACTGCCTACTTCTTTGCCTTTTTTCCGCAGTAATCACAGGCGTCCACGAACTTCGTGCATCCATCGGCTGCATGTTGTGCATTGAATCCAGTCATCCTTTTTCTTCGTTTGGTTGTAGTTCTCACCACATCCTACACAAATATCCGATTCATCTTCAAAACTTGACGAATCATCGTAGACAACACCCAAGCTTTCCTCTCCATCACTAGATAATTCTGGAACGCACTTCTTCTTTGCACGTTTTCTTACAGTTTTTATTATGGCTTTTGCTTCATTGCGTTTTGGTTTTTCAGCTTTTTTTTTCTTTTACCGCCAATTTTTGTCGCTTTTCTGAGATATTGTCATTGTCTGTTAAAACAGAAGCAAGTTGTCTGCTTCGTTTCCGTACAGTTTCGACTGCCTTAGCAATGGGCACAGGAGATATTTGGTCGAGCATTTTACCAGGAGTAGGGTCTTTTCCAGGCGAATTGAAACTAATAGGCAACGGTGAAATTGACCTGTGCCGTGTACTGATGTCGAGTGCGTCTTCATTTGGTGAGGGGTCTGTTGCAGGCCAATGTGAACAACCAGGTTTTGGAGAATTTGACGTATCCCTAACAACGGCAATTGGGGCGTTTGCATGTGTCTGAATATCTTCTTCAGGATTACTTGCTTTAGTTTGTGCTTCTTCCCGTGTCAAGTAAGCATAATCAGGAATGATCGATGGATCGAAAGGGACAATGCCTGTTGCTTTAAACGAAGACACTGCATTTTTTATCGTTGCAGATTTTTTTCAAGCAGTGGCAAGTAACTGTCCGAACTGGAGCCTGTTCAGTCGTCTTCCGGGATTTGTTCATAAAAATAAATTGGCAGCATCGTAATAGAATGCTTTGAAGGCTTTGCAAAAACCCTATCCAAGGGCTGCAAAAACTGGGTGCTATGACTTGGCAAACAAAGCAGAATGACTTCATTCTCAGCTGCATGTTCGAGCATTTCAACGTTGCTACAATGTGAGGAGTGCCCATCTAAGAAAAGTATCACCTTTCCTGCAGGTTTGCGCGGAATAAGCTGTTCTCGCAGCCAAGTAAATAAAATATCGCTGTTAACGTATGCCGATTTCTGCGACATAATGACGCCGACCCAGGCGGCATCCCATCTTCGTATTCGGGCTTCTTGTTCTTCCCCTTGCAGACACATGTTGGAGGATTTGTAGGTACCTTCGGTATTGAAGCATATGATGATCGAAATGGTTTCCCCCTTCTCACTAGATGTAACAGACACGACGTTTTTGGACCCCTTGGTAGCTAAAACGTGTTCGGGACGGTTGTTGAGTTGTAACCCAGACTCATCAATGTTGTAGATTCGTCCAGGTTCGTTCATCAATTCGTTTTCAATCAACGTTCGTTCGAGGAGTTAAAAAATATGAGGCCACATTTTCCCGTGTCATTGATTTTCGTATGCTAAGATGTCGGTGCCTTCTCAAAAAGGAATGTAACTATGGACACTCGTACGTGCTTCTCTGTTAAATTTGTGCGGTAACTGCAGTCTTTCGGCTAACTCGAACGCCATAGAACGCACGTGAGACCGTGTAGGAGCAAATCCGTGCTTTTGTAATTTTTTAATATGTGCCACTATTTTAGCTTCATTATGATCTCCTAGTGTAGATGTAGGTCCCTGGTTTTTGCTATCGACATTCCTGTTCTCCTTTCGACGCCGTAGAGTAGCTTCTGGTATGCCATAAACGCGGCTTGCTTCTCGGATGCCCATATTTTCCGTGTCGACTGCGTTAATTGCTATACGGAGTTGATCGGTATTCCACGGACCTCTTGCCACACTACCCGTCCTCTTGTACTCGATTGGCATGTCTGTAATAATTCAAATTGTTAAAAAAATCATTTACGATTAATGCCTCAACTCTCCTCATATTAGATAACTCCTAAATCTTTGAGGCGGAAAGTTCATTTTTTACTACTTACTTTTGGGTGAAGCCTCATACACTTTTGGGCTCGATTCGTTCGTTGTTGGAGAACGAATTTCGCACTACTCACAGTAAAATTACTGCGAATAACAATTTACCCTAGAAAGGGCTCGGACGAATCGACCTGGTTGACGTTTTGGGCAACTTGTCTGCTGCCTTCTTCAGAACTATCTAAAAAATAAAGCTTTAGAAACTATGAATTACAAAAAATTATACTTATTAATGTGTTTGGTCTTTGAGTATTTGTGTGTGATATTCTGAAAATTGCTTTTTGTTTTTGACATGAAAATGTCATTTGATAAGAATTGTCATTATTACGAAAGGTACGTTTAAAATGTTTGGTTAATGTATTGTTTAGTACCTAATATGATTTGTTCTATCTACGTGTAAAATAGGTATAATGTGAATGTTATTATTAATTTATATGTAAGTTACCATTTTGAACTTCTTGTTCTAACATAGGTAACCATGTGTTATCTATGTATGCTGAACAAGAAGCCACACAATGATCTTTGTTAAGTAAAATATATGCACTTTCTTTGATTTTACGCTTCTTTGATAATGGTTCTTTGCATACGATACTAGTATCGTTCCATTTTACTCTATGACCATTATCAAAGGCGTGTTGGCATATATTTGACTTTTCAAAATCTCTGTTTTATATGTAATTTTGATGTTCTTTTATTCTTTTTTTTTAGAGGTCTAGAAGTTTCGCCTATATAAAATTTCTCGCATTCGCAAGGAATTTTATATATAACGTTTTTTGTGTATTCGTTTTCATTGTGTGGTTTAGTTTTTGTCAGTTGTGCACGTAATGTATTTTGTGTTCTAAAAACCGTTCTAATATTGTATTTGTTACCTAATCGTTTAATTTTGTCTGATAACCCTTTGATATATGGTATAAAAAGGTTTGTAATATGTCTATTTTGATTTTGCCTTATATTTGGCTGTTCGAATTGATTAAAGCATTTATTAATAAAATAACCTGGATAATTGTTTTTAAGTAAAATATTTTTTATATGTTTCTTTTCAATTTTCAAATTATTATCATTACAAATGATTTTTGCGCGATCAAATAGACTCTTTACAACTCCTTTTTTTACCATAATAGGGTGATTTGAGTTGTAGTTTAAGTATCGATCTGTATGTGTTGGTTTGCGATAAACAAAAGTTTCAAATTTGTCTAAATCTTTTTTATTAGTATGTCTAAAAATGGAAGTGTTTGATTGTGTTCTTTTTCAATTGTAAATTTTATAGTGGGTTCTTGTGAATTTATGTGATTGAGAAAGGTGTCTAAATGATTATTACCAAACTGATATATTGAAAAAACATCATCAATATATCTCCACCAAACTAAAGGTTTAAAATTATAATTATAAACATTATTTGATTCAAAATTTTCCATAAATAAATTGCTAAGTACAGGAGACAATGGTGAACTCATTGCCATACCTGTATTTTGTTGGTAATAATCATTTTTGTATTGAAAATAGGTTGTGTTAACGCATAGTGTTAGTAATTCCATAATTGTATTTATGTTTAGTTTAGTGCGTTCTCTAAGCTTGATGTCATTTTCAAGTTTATTTTTTACAATAATTAAAGTTTTATCGACAGGTACATTAGTAAACAAACTAGAAACATCAAAACTTACCAGTGTGTGATTTGGGTTTATATCTATATCTTTTAGTTTTTCTAAAAAATGACTAGAGTTTTTAATGTATGATTCTGTGTTTCCTACTAAAGGATTTAATATCTCTAATAAGAACCTAGATAGTGGATGTGTTGGTGAGTTAATGCTACTGACAATAGGTCTAAGAGGAATGTTGTGTTTGTGTATTTTTGGAACACCATAAAGGTGAGGTGTTTTACTGTTGTGTGGTGTTAATTTGAATCTTTCTCTATCAGTGAAACTGTTTTTGTGTTTTTTTAAAGTGGTGTAAATTTGTCTTTCTATTTTTTCAGTTGGATCTTTGTTAAGTTTTGTGTAATTATCATCGTTTAAAAGGCTCTCAATTTTTTGTTCATAAGTAATACAGTTCATTATAACTGTAGCGTTACCTTTATCTGCTGGAAGAATTTTAATATTATTATCTTTTTTTTAAAAATTGAGTGCCTTTCGCTCGATGGGATTTAGGTTTTGTTTAATGTTAAAAGGTTTATCTAAAATTAATTTTGACCTAATTCTAAACTCTTGTTGGTGTTCTTGTGGTAAGTTTTGAACTGTTTCTTCAATTGCTGAAATGAAATCAAGCTTAGGAACATTTTTAGGTGTTACAAAAAAATTTAGACCTTTAGAAAGTACAAGATTTTCAGTATTAGTGAGGTTTCTGTTTGATAGGTTTATTACTGTCTTAGTGTTTATATTATTGTTTCCTAAGTATCTAAACTCTTTGTTTATTTTGTAGTTAATTAGTTTGTTGAATTTCTTTAACTGTATGTTTTTATGTTTGTTAAATTTTGTGAAATAGCTACTTTGAATACAATCCCACATATGATTAAAATCATTAAAAATAACATTTAAAAATAAATTATCTTTCGTTACATTAATTTCATTTTCTAAAATAAATTTTCTACGTGTGTGGAATTGTATTTCGTTCCTAATTAGTGATTTACTAGCCCTTTCTAAAATTCTAATTGTTCTGGAATCTGTATGTAGTGGTGTTAAACGAAAACCTTTCGGAATAATGTCGTGATCTCTACATTTACATAAGAAAGTTAAACTATTTTCAGAATGTTGTAGTTTATCATGTTTAGTTTCTAATTGTCTAAAAATAAAACAAATTTAAGGCCCATACCTTTGTTGTAGATAACTCCTAAATCTTTGAGGCGGAAAGTTCATTTTTTACTACTTACTTTTGGGTGAAGCCTCATACACTTTTGGGCTCGATTCGTTCGTTGTTGGAGAACTAAAAAAAAACGAGAAAAAAAAAAAATATCTCCTCATATTAGGCTGCGTCAGCTCTCCTTACATTATAAGGAGAGTTGGCGCATCAAATCTCAACTAAACACGTAAGAAGAATTCAACGAATTGAGGTTAGAAACATGCACCGAGTTATTAATAATAAGAAAAAACTGAGAAACGCAACAAAAATGCGGTGTAACATACCTTGGTGATCTTCGATCCTTGATGCTCCAAAAATTTTTGGTAATAATCCAAATATATTGGCTCAAACAAAACACAATCAACGAGCCGAATCGGGTAGCACTACGACAGCTATGATTTAGTAGTTCAAAAGCCACGGAGGGGTGTTGCCATATTTCACCTAGATGCGGTAGCAAAGGGTGACATAGTAACTCGCCATCTCTCCTAGGTTTACACTGTTATTAGTCTATGGTATTAAACTACAGTTTTTTATTCAAAAGAGTATCAATCACGGGGTACTCAATCAACACTAAAAATACATCAATACGAAAGTAATATCAAAAATATTTTTTTGCGCTGCATCTCAAAATAATTGCTGTGTTTTGCGCCTAGGGGTTTGTAAGCAAAGTTTGTATAAAACGGGTTTTTTTTAATTAATTTAATTTTTAATTATAGTCCCCGGAAGTGGTTACATCTTTTTGAAACATCCTGTAGACTTATTATATTAAAGGTGAGTTTTATTTCCTAATAGTATATTAATAATGGAGCTTTTTATGATAGCCATTATTCTCCTAATAAGTCTCCCGTGGTAATAAAATGGTCATAAAAAGCGAGTATAATAAACTGCTGGTCAAAATAGTCGGAACGGCCAATTTTTTGCTCATTTTTGAAAGGTTGTATCTCAGAGACGCTTTCACCGATCTCAATGAAGTGACATGATTCTAAAAGCCCATTTCTTGTAGAATCACAAAAGACACCTGTTTGTGATAAACATTTTTGGTGAGAACTATACAGGGTGGATTAAAATGTCGCGTAAAAAGTACTAAACTTTAACCCACTGCATTTGGTTGCTAGAGTTATTACAAAACTTTCTCTACAATGGCATTTAGAGATCCTGATGAATATCTCGGGACATGTTTGGCCGATTTTTTTATTTTTGATCTATGAAAGAAGTTACAGGGGTTTGTTAAAAAGTCCGTATTTTGTCCAAAAATCTGCCGAAATCACTAACTTTTATGTCTATAGAACGGATTTTTTATTAACACTCAGGGAAATCTAGCCTAAACTGATATAAAGTTAACCTGCTTTTCAAGAAAAAATATGAATTTAGAATCATACAGGGTGAAACAAAGGTCAATGCAAAATTCTTAAACTTAGCGGCTTTCTTACTTGCCCCCTGATGTTAAGAGTTACCTTAGAACTTCCATTTTTATAACATTGAGAGGTCCTAGTTCATATCTCGGGACGTGTTTGCATCTCGTCGGTTGATTGACAAATTAGTGACCACCATACCCTTTTTTGTTCGTAGAACAAAATTAAAAAACCCGCCAAAAGTGTCCCGAGATATGAATCAGGACCTCTCAATGTTATCATAATTCATGTTCTAAAGTGACTCTTAATATCAAGGCGCAAGTAAGAAACCCGTTCAAGTTTAAGAATTTTGCATTTTCCTTTGTTTCACCCTGTATGATTGTAGATTTATATTTTTTCTTAACACACTAATTTTATATTAGTTTAGGTTAGGTTTTCCTAAGTGTTAATAAAAAATCAGTTATGTAGACGTAAAAGTTAGTGACTTTGGCAGTTTGTTAGATAAAATACGAGCTTTTTAACAAACCCCTGTAACTTTTTTCGTAGAACAAAAATCAAAAACTCGCCAAACATGTCCCGAGATATGAATCAGGACCTCTCAATGTTATCATAATGCAAATTTTAAGTGACTCTTAACATTAAGGGGCGAGTAAGGATATCGCTAAAGATTAATAATTTTGTATTGCCCTTTGTTTCTCCCTGTATGATTGTAGATTCATATTTTTTCTTAAAAGACAGATCAACTTTATGTTAGTTTAGGCTAGATTTTTCCCTAAGTGTTAATAAAAAAGTCAGTTCAATAGACGTAAAAGTTCGTGATTTTGGCAGTTTGTTGGAAAAAATACGAACTTTATAACAAACTCCTGTTACATTTTTCGTGGACCAAAAATTAAAAACCCGCCAAAGATCTCCCGAAATATGAATCAGTGCCTCTCACAGTTATCATAATGCAAGTTCTAAAGTGACTCTTAACATCAGGGGGCGAGTAAGAATGTCGCTAAAGTTTACGAGTTTTGCATTGCTCTTTGATTCACCCTGTATGATTGTAGATTCATGATTTTTTCTTAAAAGACAGATCAACTTTATGTTAGTTTAGGCTAGATGTTCCCCTAAATGTTAATAAAAAAATCAGTTCAATAGTCGTAAAAGTTAGTGATTTTGGCAGTTATTTGGATAAAATATGAACTTTTAACAAACCCCTGTAGCCTTTTTCGTATATCAACAATTAAAAAACCCACCAAACATGTCCCGAGATATAAATCAGGTCTTCTAAATGTAATCATAACGCAAGTTCTAAAATGACTCTTAACGTCAGGGGGCGAGTAAGAATATCGCTAAAGTTTACGAGTTTTGCATTGCTCTTTGTTTCACACTTTATGTTTCTGTTAGTTTAGGCTAGATTTTCCCCTAAATGTTAATAAAAAAGACAGTCCAATAGTCGTAAAAGTTAGTGATTTTGGCAGTTTTTTGGATAAGATACGAACTTATTAACAATCCCGTGTAACTTTTTTCGTAGAACAAAAATTAAAAACTCGCCAAACATGTCCCGAAATATAAATCAGTGCCTCCCAATGTTATCATAATTCAAGTTCTAATGTGACTCTTAACATTAGGGGGTGAGTAAGAATGTCCCTAAGGTTTAAGAATTTTGCATTGCTCTTTGTTTCACCCTGTATGATTGTAAATTCATATTTTTTGTTGAAAAACAGGTTAACTTTATGTTAGTTTAGGCTATGTTTTTCTAAGTCTTAATAAAATTCAGTTCTGTAGACATAAAATTTGTGATTTTGGCAGTTTGTTGGATAAAATACGAACTTTATAACAAACCCCGGTAAGTTTTTTCGTAGAACAAAAATGAAAAATCCGCCAAACACGTCCCGAGATATGAACTAGGACCTCTCAATGTTATAAAAATGCAAGTTATAAGGTAACTCTTAACATCAGGGGGCAAGTAAGAAAGCCGCTAAGTTTAAGAATTTTGCATTGACCTTTGTTTCACCCTGTATGATTCTAAATTCATATTTTTTCTTGAAAAGCAGGTTAACTTTATATCAGTTTAGGCTAGATTTCCCTGAGTGTTAATAAAAAATCCGTTCTATAGACATAAAAGTTAGTGATTTCGGCAAATTTTTGGACAAAATACGGACTTTTTAACAAACCCCTGTAACTTATTTCATAGATCAAAAATCAAATATCGGCCAAACATGTCCCGAGATATTCATCAGGATCTCTAAATGCCATTGTAGAGAAAGTTTTGTAATAACTCTAGCAACCAAATGCAGTGGGTTAAAGTTTAGTACTTTTTACACGACATTTTAATCCACCCTGTATAGTTTTCACCAAAAATGTTTATCACAAACCAGGTGTCTTTTGTGATTCTACAAAAAATGGGCTTTTAGAATCATGTCATTTTACATCATTCAGATCCATGAAAGCGTCTCTGAGATACAACCTTTCAAAAATGAGCAAAAAATTGGCCGTTTCGACTATTTTGACGAGCAGTTTACTATACTTTGTCCACGGCCATTGTCTAATTTTAAATTATAAAATCTATAGGTACTGTAAATAAAATTATTTAAACGTCAAAGTGACACTCGCGTTAGATGACAGCAAAACCAAAATTTTTTACGCTGCGGCATTTGATATTGCATTGTTGTACTCCTACTGGTTGCCAAGGCAACATATATAACTTAAATGGCGAGCGGGATTAATGATATTATTCCCGCAGTTTCAACTCATTTATCCCTCTGTCCATCTATCCATCTATGTTGGGTTTTTTGTCATTTTTATCATATATGTGGGAATCCATAATTTCGGTCCTCGGAACTGCAAGCTTTCAATGTTATTTTTTCTTATCCGTAGAAACTATTAAATCATTATAGGTATCGTATTATTCGACAAAAGAGAATGCCGCTCCGGTTATGAACTTTGAAAGAGCTTTTTGTTTTAGCAGCTCGAGTGTCAGCATAACGCCTTGTTTCTATCGAGTTTTTATATTCGGAGAATAGAGTATTCAAGGTTTGTTTAAGCTTTTCGGTTTATAAAAAAAGCAGATTACAACGACGAAAGACGGAGCTTATTTTGCAGTTCGAGACGCGACGCATTTTTGTCCAAATACGTATAAAGCCGATAAGACGATTCATTTGTTGTATTCTCATATTTAATTACCATCCGTATTTTATTCATTTCTCCAGTGTATTTTCTTTGTGTTCAATAAATCCTTATATCAAGTTATATCAATATCGCCGGACCGGAAGTGTTTTATTCCCTAGACAACATAAAAAAGCCTACATTTTGGGGGCTCGTCCGGGATCGATTAGGGATGCTGGAGGACGCAAAGAAAGTTTAATTTATACAATACACATGATAATAGAGGAGTAAATTAAATGTTAGTGTCTTGTAAGAAGTAAATTAGGCACTAACGCAAAGACGACGACGTTGGATGGTGCGGGTATAAGACGGACCCAAACCGATAACTCTGAAGACGACAAAGTGTTGCCGCCCGAATTTGGCTTGGGGCTAAATTCGAAAGTTTGATGAAGTTGCCGTTGGTGATTGAGCAAAGGATTGGAGTACTGCTGTCTGATGGTGTTATTTGTACCTTGGACGACGATTTTGGGAATCCTGAAACTTTTGACGCAAACTTTTGAGGCAGCCTGATGGGAGTCTACGAGTTCGAGATCAACTTCTAAGGTAGGAGATAAACTTTATTTTTGTTGGCTTGCCGAGCCCAATTACTAAAAAGCGGAATTCTTTATGCTGGAGTACCTGAATTACCTAGGTATAAACAGTGAGTGTGTCTCCAATAATTAGTTAAGGCGTGTGTTTTTTATTTTACGTATTTATTTAAGAAATCAAATGAATTAGGTTAGGTACATATAGTATAGTTAATTATTTTATTGATTAATTTTCGAGGGGGCTGAATGCATGGCATCTCGAATAACAATATTTTTTTTTACGTTGGTTTGACGAATGATGTTTACACATTGAGTAATTACTGTAAGTTGTCACTAAACATAAAGCAGATGTTGCGCTGATTGTAGTATTATCAGACGTTCATATTTTATTCTAGTTGAAAATCGGCATTTTCTTTTAATTTTGTTATTCTTCCATTGGCTAAAATTTTGTCAAACAAAATGTCTCCATCCTTACTATTTCAAATATGGACTACAGCATAACACATGCTAAGTTATCTGCGATTAAGGTACTTCATTTTATTTGTTTTGGGAAAGAGGGTGAATCTAGAAAGCAGCGTAGGGCTTTACGTGAATTTATGGGTTTCCCATTTGACCAAAAGTCGGACGAATATAAAGTGAAGTTTGATTCAGTGAAAAGTTGTGTGGAATTATCTGATTTAGTAGCTGTTTGTGGAGTGTTAGATTTAGATTATAGTGGTAGCTTTGAAGAACTGTTGAACATAATTCTTTTGTTTTTAATTACCTTTGAGAATAATAGTATTAACCAAGACGAAGAAGACGATGACGAAGAAAGTGACAAGGAAGAGGACGATGATATTAGTGATAACGATCAGTCATCTGTTCACGAACGTGAAAGTGACAAGGAAGGGGCATCTATTCAAGGAAAAGCCAGCTTGAAGAGAGAAAGTTTTTCTCTAACTTTCAAAGATGTGGAGCAAAGCATACGACCGTTTGACGGTAAAGACGTATACCCAATAAAACGCTGGATTGATGACTTTGAGGAGACAGCCAATCTTTTAAAATGGAATGATCTTCAAAAGTTGATTTTCGCGAAAAGATCTTTGACGGGTTTGGCAAAACTCTACATCCAATCAGAGCGTGGTATTACTACATGGACAATGTTGAGACATAAATTGATAGGAGAATTTGAAGTTAAAGTAAGTAGTGCCCAAATCCATAAGATTTTGATGAACAGAAAGAAGAAGGCGAATGAAGGCGTACAGGAGTATGTCATAACAATGAGAGAAATAGGGTCTCGAGGAAATATTGAACCAGAAGTGGTGATTAACTATATCATAGATGGTATTCAGGACGCTTCCGCTAATAAGGTGATTTTATATGGAGCCAAGACTTTTAAGGATTTGAAAGAAAAGGTCAAGCTTTATGAGAGCATTATTAAGAAAAACGACCCTTTGATGAATAATCCTTTTAGGTCAGGTCAAAGAGGTGACAAAGCTGATAAAAACCCAGGAAACATAGTGGGAAAAGTGGCGTGAGAAGTCAAACATATATAAAAGAGAAATCCCCAAATTGTTTCAATTGTGGATCAAAAGGTCACAAATCAATAGATTGTCCTGACAAACGCCGGGGAACTAAATGTTTCAAATGCAATGAGTTCGGACATGTTTCAAAAAATTGTCCCAAGGCAAGTTTAGCGGAACAGGAAAACAAATCTTCTAATCGAGTACTTTCAGACGTCAGCAAAGTTAAGGATTATGGCAAAAGATATTTGACCTTGCATTTTGCTGAGAATGATATCGCAGCACTATTTGATACTGGAAGCGACATAAGTATTATCCGAGAAGATGTTTATATAAGACATTTCAGAAGTTATCCTCTAACTACACAGTCCATCACTGTCAGTGGTATAAGATGTCATCATTGATTCACAAGTACAAACGCTAGGATCTTTTAATTCTGACATTACAATTGAAAATGATAGATTTAATTTGCTGTTCCATGTATTACCAATGGAGGCGTGCAATTTTGAAGCTATTATTGGAAATAACTTATTGGGATTAGCTGAAATTTTCATTAAAGATCGAAATATCACCGTGACTAAGAAGACGGATGTTCCTGACGTGACAAATTTTTTAATGGAAATTTCCATAAATGAACAGAGTATATCTACCGATGAACCAGATGATTCACATATAAAAGTACCAGTTATCAGGAATACCGTTGATATACCGGTGAGTTAATTAAGAGTTATGTACCCACCAAAACCAAGTCGACTGATATAAAGATGAAATTAATTCTGAAAAATGAAGAACCAGTTTACCAGCGACCAAGGCGCTTATCAGTTTTGGAACAAAAAGAAGTCGACCGTCAAATAAATGAATGGTTAAGAGACGGCATCATCAGGGAAAGCTCCTCAGAATTCACAAGTCCCATCGTTTTGGTTTCTAAAAAAAAGGAGGTGTGCGCATGTGCTGCGATTACAGAAGACTGAACCAAAATATTGTAAAGACAGATTTCCAATGCCTCTTATCGAAGATGTTTTGGATAAACTGGACGGTGCAAAGTTTTTCACGACACTTGATTTGAAAAACGGATTTTTTCATGTCGACATGGACGAAGATAGTGTAAAGTATACTTCGTTTGTAACACCCACCGGACAGTATGAATTTTTAAAGTGCCCGTTCGGGCTGTGCAATAGTCCTAGTGTATTTCAGAGATTTATTAACCACATTTTTAGACCGTTAATTTTGAATAATGTTGTTATTTATTATATGGATGACCTAATCATTCCAAGTCAAACCTGCGAAGAAGGTTTAGAAAAGCTTAAGTTAGTACTAAATCTTGCACGAGAGTATGGGTTGGAATTTAAGAAAAGTAAATGTCATTTTTTGAAGGAAAGAGTGAATTTTTTAGGTTACGTCATTAAAGGAGGGACTATCCAACCATCAGATGAGAAAACCAAAGCTATTAAGAACTTTGCGGAACCTACTACATTCAAGCAACTTCAGTCATTCTTGGGATTGACTGGATATTTTCGTAAATTCATTGAAGGATATTCGATTATTGCAAAACCTCTCAGTGATAAGTTAAAAAAGAATTCAGATTTTGAATTTGGAGACGATGAACGATTAGCTTTTCAAAAACTAAAAGATCTTCCTACCCGATATCCCGTGCTACATATATTTCAGAGGAATGTCCCGACGGAACTGCATACTGATGCAAGCAAATATGGCTACGGAGCTTGTCTATTGCAAATGTGTAGTGAAGACTCAAAATTACATCCTGTTTACTTTTATAGCAAAAAGACCACGCCTGCTGAGGAGAAGTATACGTCATATGAATTGGAAGTGCTGGCTGTGATAAATGCTGTAAAAAAGTTTAGGACTTATCTGCTGGGATCAAAATTTAAGATAGTTACCGATTGTGCTGCATTTCAAAAGACCATGTCTAAACGTGATCTGACAACTAGAGTAGCTCGATTGGCTTTACTATTGGAAGAATACGAATACGAGATTCAGCATCGATCGGGAAGCAGACTACCACATGTTGACGCCCTCAGTAGATATCCGACGATTGCTGTTTTATTGGAAGAAAATGGATTTTTGAAGAGGATTAAGGCAGCCCAACAAACTGACGAACAAGTTAAGACCATCCATAAGTTATTACAGGCTGGTCAGGAGCACGACGATTATTTATTAAAACATGACATTCTATACAAATATGTCAATGGCAACGAACTCCTTGTAGTGCCAAAAGAAATGCAACGAGATGTTATAAAAAGAACACATAAGAATGGGCATTTTGCCGAAAAAAAGACGCAAGAAGTGATTAAGAAAGAGTTTTTCATTCCGAAGATGGTAGAGAAAATAAGAAATGTAATAGCTAATTGTATACCCTGCATTCTAGGAAGCCGGAAAGAAGGTAAAAAAGAAGGGTTTCTACATCCTATTCCTAAACAGGAAGGACCCTTACATACATATCATGCTGATCACGTAGGACCTATCCCATCTACCAATAAAAATTATCAGTATATCCTTGCTATAATAGACGACTTTACAAAGTTTACATGGCTTTACCCTACAAAGAGCACTACTGCTAAAGAGACCATCAATTGTTTTGTTAAGCAGCAAAAGGCTTTTGGAAATCCTCATAGGATAATCACTGATAAGGGAACAGCGTTTACAGCAAAAGAGTTTAGTGATTATTGCAGAGGAGCAAATACAACATGTGACAATTACTACGGGTGTTCCCCGCGGTAACGGGCAAGTGGAGCGAATCCATAGAACGGTGATTCCAGCCTTGACGAAACTTAGTGTTGATGATCCTGCAAAATGGTATAAATATGTGGACCGGGTTCAGAGAGCATTAAACTCCACTTATCAACGTAGCGTCAACACGACTCCATTTGAAGTGTTGACCGGAGTACGAATGAAGTGTAAAGAGGATTTTCTCTTGAGAGAGATAATAGAAGAAGAAGCTCAAATACAATTTAGTGAAGAAAGAGAGATGCTGAGGAAACGATGTAGAGAACAGTTGATAAAAGTTCAAGAAGAGAACAAGAAGGGATATAGTTTGAGACGAAAAAAACCAAAGAAGTATAAAGTCGGTGATCTTGTAGCTGTTAAAAGAACTCAATTTGGTGCCGGGCTTAAAGTGTGTAGGAAATTCTTGGGACCATATGAAGTGGTTAATGTTAAAAACCATGAACGGTATGATGTCGTGAAGATAGGATTTCATGAAGGACCGAACAAAACGAACAACTTTAACACTCTGTATATCGAACGGAGCAACATTTTATCAAGGCATGTTTGGTATCATATTATTATTTTCACATTGAATATGCACCATCTTGTAACTTCTGCGTTGTACATTCTGTAACTATGGCGCTCGCTGTGCGCAACATCCATTTATTGTGCTTTACAAACTTTTACAAAAAACCAATTTTTAACCAAAGGAGCAAATTCGAGCAAAAAGTAGAAATGGTTTATTAAAGAAGAACATTCGGTGAGTCTAATTAACCCATTAACGCCCAAATAATTATGTATAGAAAAAATTAGGTTTTTTTTTTATTTGGTATGGTTTATTACATCCTACAATGATGTTTTTACAAAGTTTTTAAACGAACGCGTAAGAATTTTGTATAAAAACACCATGTACTCAAATCAGTACAATGGGCTCTAAAGAACTTATTGAGTATTATATATTTCAAAACATTCACGTTCGACACAAAGGGTAGCATTGCACTTTTTACAGTTCCAACGTATTATAGCATGACAAATAACGCATCGTAGTTGCTTTTCCAACTTGGCAGGAAAATGTCCAATGTTGTCGTATCTCACACTTTTTGGCATAGGCCCAGTTCGGCGACAGGATTCTGGATCTTCTGTTGCGTAAATAATGCCTAACAATATATCTAGTAAACTGAATCTGAGAAAATTGTTCTTCCGAGTTGGCTGATGATATCAATGATAACTTCCAGGCATTAGTCATGGTTAGGTTTAACATATATGTGAAAAGAACCCACCACCACTTCTTTCCACGAATTCCAGTTCGATAGGTGTTGACAGATTGATCGCTTAGATCAACCCCACCCATTCTAAGATTATAACTTCTGTACACTTGAGGCTGGGGAATCTGAACTACAGTTAGAATAACGGTTCGAAGATTATTCTTTTTAAAAAATATTTATTATGCCCTAAAGGCGGCTACATTACAACTATTTGACAGCTTGAACAATACATTTATACGAAGAGTTCCTGTGGGAAATGCAACGTTGTTGTTTATAATAATGAGACTGAAGTCTCAGCAGTTAATTATGGTTAACTTGCATTTATTATATATATTGACAAGGGTGATTCCATAAAAATCGAAAATTAAAAATTATTATAATAATTAGCAATGCAATTTACAAAAATTCAAATTTAAGCGAACAACTATATAAGCAACAAAAGCAAATAAGCAAAGAAACTCTGTTAAGAAATTTACGTTTTCAAAAAATTTCTTCTTCTTGAATTTCTTCTTTCTTCTTTGAGTTTCTTTTTAATTGTAAACACTTTCTTTGGGCAAAATATATAGCACAAATTATGCCCAAAATGTAAAGGGTAATTGTCCATGCACTGACACGATTTACATACACATTACTGGAGATATCTTCAATGGCTTCTCTTTGTTTCTGTAGTTTATGCTGCAAGTCGAGGGTAGCTTCCAGATTAATGGTATCTAGTTCCATAGAGGGTGGACTGTACTCTGAAGGCTGTTGGCTCTGTATTTGAGTGAAGTTTAGCTGCGGTAACGGCACTGCTTCAAATACTTGCTTGGTAACTTGCTTGGTTGGAAAGTTTCCAAAGTTAAGGATTGTAGCCGCAAAATATTATATTAAGATCTTTTGAATGCATTTAATTTTAATAATTTTTTCAAATGCCAAAATGTTTTCGTTTTCCACTGATAATGGTAACTTATAGGTTTCGAGTTTATTTTCTAGGCCTTTTATTTCATGGAGAAGTTCTTTAGGGTCAATTATTGAATTGTGCAGTGTCTCTAGTTTAGCAAAAGTTACGGCAACTTCAATTTTATTCAAGATGCTATATATTGACTGACACATTAAAGTGATTTGGTTTATAATAGTAAAAGTCAAAAAATACGCTCTTAAATCATGTCCATGCTTGAGAGTTTGTTCTATTTGTATTATTCGTGATTTCAAGATTAATTCATTATGTGTGATATTAGATACCATTTTCTGAAATCGGTCAATTGTTGATTCCATTATAGAAATTTGATGAATTTGACTAATTTTTAGTTTGTTTTGGTTGTCCTGTAAAATTTTCATTTTTGAGAAAATTTCTTCAGCGTTATTTTGGTCTAAGTTTCCGGTTATACTCTTTATGAATGAGCCAAGTGGATTGAAAAGTCCTCTCTTCTTTCTATATGAGTTTAAAGAATAAGAAGGGACTATTTGCGTTAATAAACTTTCTATGCGTTTCTCCAGTGTATGCAAAGTAACAAGCGAGTTTGTGTACTCTATGTATAATGAGCTATCATTAATTGTTAGTGAAAGTGCATTGGTCTTGACTTTTAGTGAATAGTACTGGCTTATTACTTGGGATAGATTAAAGGGTTGGATAAAGGACCAGTGACTGGATACCATTTTTGAAATTCCCATTTTAAATGGAAGGGTTCCAGGGTAGCTGTTGAGGTCATGGAACTTTATGTCTGTCCCGAAGATCCAGCACCATCTGTAACAATGGGCTTTATTTTAGTTTCTTTTATGTGAATTACTTCTTTAGTTTTTGTTTTTGGGTTTTAAATTCGAATCTTATTATTTTCTAAAATTTCTAACAAGATAAAAGGTCCAAAGTATTTGTTTTTAACTTTGCTTGCTCTATTATCAAGTTTTTTATATACTTGACAACCTATGGTTAGGTTTGAGGGCGTTTTGGTTTTATTAATTTTATTTATAACTTTTTCTTTTGCCTCTGCGGTGTCATGAGATATTTGGCTATAGAGGGCTTGAGTATTAGTTTTGTGAGAATTTACATACTCTGTATAGTCGTGAGATGAGACAAGGTTTATGGGGTCTCTTGAATCTGTATGACCTAACACTAATTCGAAAGGGGTGAAATTAGTGGCTGAATGGATAGTACTGTTATAGGCTATGACAGCATAAGGCATAAGCT